>CAKAOJ020000138.1:997500-1293237 GCA_916701645.2 Sebastolobus alascanus | reverse complement strand
CAGCAGCAAAATTACGAGGTGATGAGGAAACGTTTAGAAAATTTATTTTAAGTGACTAGTGGTGTAACAGACTGAAGTTGATCGTACGGATTCCCCCCCACGGTTTGGCATGCATTGAACCGCGGATTAATTACACAGTTTAACCATCATAGTGTAAATGAAAGTTTTACTGCCGATCGTTGTCAGCCGATATTCAGTAAAACTATGCGATCGGGAGATTGGCATTAATGCTTTCTTGTGACACTCCGACGCACGTTATGCAAATCCTTTTATTTTGAACTTTTTCCAGAAACTTTACCTGACCTCTCAGGGTGAGACTATTAATTTACAACCAGCCTAGTTAAACTCACAGAGGAGAAACAACCACAAGACTTAGTACCCATCCTGACCATTTGAGCTGTTTATTGAATTATGGGTTAAAGGCCCTGACATCTGGTTCTTCCCAAAGACTCATAGAAGCGATGAAGACCACCAGTAAGACACAATGAATTGATGATGAGAATCAGAATGAAACTAATTCTGTCATTAATATGGACATTAGTTAATAAGGTATTTTTAACTAATCATCTGAAAAGAACTGAAGTTTGTTGTACAGGTTGGAGCTCTCAAGCAGAACTGGAGAAACAATATGAATATAGAAAGTAGGTTTTATGACCTCCTCCTCCTCGGCTTACGACCTGCACTGCATTCCTTTGGGTGGCTCGAACACAGTCACATAAAAAGAGACACATCCAAACTGTGAAGAAGACTAAATGAAACTGATATTTAATGCAAATTATCATGTACTTTAATTGAAATGCTGAGCTAACACTTGTTTTAATAACAGAAAGTTTGTTTAACATGTACATGTTTGGGACAAGAAGGAAACTGAAATTAGTGGGATTCTGCAGAGAGATGCACAGCCGGTCTCTAATCCCTCCCCCTGTTCATCTGTGGACCCTTCATTTCTTAGATTAGACATTCCTGTTAGAATTCAAATCCACATCTGTGATACTGAACTAGTTTAGTTCATCTATGTCAGTCATTTTCAATTTATATAACTCAAATACTCATGCTAGTAAACAAACAAGTTGTTCTTGAAACAATAACAAATTAAGCCCAAGCAAGTAACACTGACTAAAGGTTCTAGATCAAAACCTTCCCTTTATATTAATCACTTGGTTAGATCTTGCCAGCCTACAGACATGTTATTTCTATATTTGCATATTATAGGTTCCCGGAGATCTAAAACAGAAATTCGGGTGCACACTAATGCCTCAGTTAGTCCTATGTTTTGAATATATGTTTTTAATCTACTTAAAGTGTATTATATCTTTTAACGTTGTTTGTGAACCATACACAAATTGACCCTTTTTTACTGTTACATGTGTGTTCATGTGTTTTATGTTGTCTAAGTTGAATTCTAACTGTCATGTTGGTAACTTGTATCTCCCTGAGGCCCAGTCTCACAGTCCCGTCTGCTTCATGGGAGCGACCACTTCCCTTTTGCCTCTTGCTCTCATCTAGACAGATCTGTGCCACATGTTTAGATCAATCATATCCATTCATTTACTGTGTAATTAGTGCATATTTATATCTACATATATAGGCCTGTCTGTTTTAGTGTTTGTATAACTACATGTTATGATAACAAGGTTTATCTATGTTGTGTAATTGGTTCATTCATTTAAATTCAGTTGGTCAGGTTTTATTCAGTGGTTTATATCATATAGGTGTTTGGTACCTTTCCGTGGCAGATAAAGCCCAGATGTCAAATATTGAAGAATAAATCATGTGAAACGCATTAATTAGTATCAATCCTGCAAAAGAAGTTTAACTGAAAGTATCAATATAGTTTATTACATGGGAGGAGTAATATGTAATGAGTAATGTTCATCGTTGTATTCACTGTATTTCTTCATTCATCCTTTATCATTCTTTTCCTTTTTCCTCATGTTTTATCATTCATTCACTTATTTTCTGTAAGTAGTTTAGTCATGTAGTTAGTTAAAGGGACTATTTGTAACTTTTCATGCGCATAAATCCTAACGGGTCGGTATCCCATGCGCGCTCGCGTGTGGGTACGCGAGCGCGCAGCAGCGCTGCTCCTCCTGCCTGCTTGCACACCGCGCTCGGCTCGCTCCAATTCCACGTGCACGCGCGCACACTGCAGAAGAGTTAGATTAGCTCTGAGAATATCTCGTGAATGTGCAGTGGACGTTTTTGCAGAAATAAATGCTGCAGCTCCTCCAGACCAACAGAGGTTTCCCGTGTCTTGTGAAGTGACGGGGCTCCGCAGCGAGTTACGTTATCGTCCCGACCGGGGGTGTCCGTCCGTCCGTCCCCCCCCCCCCCCCCCCCCCCCCCCCCCCACCGGGTGTCGGTCTCTCCCCCGTTCCCTCCGCGGTCGGCAGGCTGAAAAAAGAAAAGTCAACACTAGAATCAGCATTGATTCATGGAGAGACCTTCCTCTGGTCAGCTAACATTACTGCCGAGCAGGTGAAATATAGAGTGATATTGTGTCACAGCGGGGGGGGGGGGAGTTGGAGCGAGCCGAACGCGGTGTGCAAGCAGGCAGGAGGAGCAGCGCTGCTGCGCGCTCGCGTACCCACACGCGAGCGCGCATGGGAGACCGACCCGTTAGGATTTATGCGCGTGAAAAGTTACAAATAGTCCCTTTAAATAAACATGTTATTTCTAAAGAAGTTGGTTATTTGATGTGTGTGTATATAAACAACTCCAATCACTGTACATTATGCCCAAGAACTCTGTAGCATCCCTGAGATTATGAGATTCAATTGATTAATATCAAATTTTGAGGTTTTCCCTGTTTTTTCAAAATTGGGTGGCGTCCTAAATTGAATAATTTAATTGAATATAAGGTTACATTGTGATACTTAAACTAATTGTGTATGACAGCTGTAGCTGAGTGGCATCACTCTCCTTCACCTTTTGCAACAATTCAGGAGTTTATGATTAATTATTTTGATGTATTAAATACAGATACATATTTTTATGTTAATTAATGATTGATTATTAATCTGCTTCATGCAATAGGGCTACAAGCCCAAACCATAGTTATGGTCAAAAGCACCAAAAAGAGAGTATGAGAGCCTTGAGTTGAGAATGATTTGTTAGAGATGTGTTCTCATTATTGTTTTTGTCTGGTTCAGTTGATTCGGTCCCATGAAGCAAATTCAACATAGTTCAAGCT
Source organism: Sebastolobus alascanus (assembly GCA_916701645.2). NCBI lineage: Eukaryota > Metazoa > Chordata > Actinopteri > Perciformes > Sebastidae > Sebastolobus > Sebastolobus alascanus. The sequence continues at coordinate 1,290,044 of CAKAOJ020000138.1, read as the reverse complement.
CAGTTACTATGGCAACTGATGCTGGGAAACTAACCTGGTCCGGGGCAGGCTAACTGTCAGGCTAAGAGTTCCTGTAACACTGACCCGACGGGAAAGCAATGATTTTACCTCTGATGACGTATGATTTGACTATCATCCACTATCAGTCCAAAAATTAAAGTTTATAGAAAATCAACTACATATATATACTTTAGCATTCTGGGTTATGATAAATTGGTCATAATATATATATATATATATATATATATATATATATATATATATATATATATATATATATATATATACATATATATATATATATATATATTATGGCAAGCCGTTTAGGAAATTATTATACATATAATGTGAAATTTGAGAATATTGAATGAAATCCTGAATATATGGAATGAAATCCTGAGAATATTGAATGAACTCTGAATATATTGAATGAACCCTGAATATATTGAATGAACTCTGAATATATGGAATGAAATCCTGAGAATATTGAATGAACTCTGAATATATTGAATGAAATCCTGAGAATATTGAATGAAATCCTGAGAATATTGAATGAACTCTGAATATATTGAACGAACTCTGAATATATTGAACGAATCCTGAATATATTGAACGAACTCTGAATATATTGAACGAAGTCTGAATATATTGAACGAAGTCTGAATATATTGAACGAAGTCTGAATATATTGAACGAAGTCTGAATATATTGAACGAAGTCTGAATATATTGAACGAATCCTGAATATATTGAACGAACTCTGAATATATTGAACGAAGTCTGAATATATTGAACGAAGTCTGAATATATTGAACGAAGTCTGAATATATTGAACGAAGTCTGAATATATTGAACGAAGTCTGAATATATTGAATGAACTCTGAATATATTGAACGAACTCTGAATATATTGAATGAACCCTGAATATATGGAACGAACTCTGAATATATGGAACGAAATCTGACGTCATAAAGGCGCTGCTGCCATCTTGGTTTTAGGGTCATTATCCGTACAGATCTTGGTGCTGCTGGACATGTGTGTCACTATGAGCGAGTCAGCACGAAATCTAGTATCAGCCATCCTCAGTAATGAGGAGATAGTTAACACTCTGGTGAATATATGTACCACAGACCAAAATAATACTGGTAAACATATTGAATACCGTTCCACAGATGAAGAGTTTATTCACTTTTTCACCCGTGGTCTCTGTGCGGCCGGCTGTGAGAGAGTGCTCAGGGACCGTCTACAAAGTGCAACGCCGAAAAGAGTTGCTACAAAAATATTCAATAACTTCACTATTATACAGTGTTGATACCAAAATCACTTCATACATCATCGATGGTCTCTTCCTGGTTATACTACAACGCTTATTTTGGAAAAATGTGCTTTTGGTGAATTTATAATGGGAAAAATATTCAATGCACTTTGTGGACGGTCCCTGACCACTCGTCTTACAGCCGGCCGCGCATAGAGACCATGATAGAGACCAATGTTATGTGTCCAGCTCGTTTTGATCTAAATAAGGTTGTAGCTCGTTATCTACCTTACTACGGTTTGAAAGAGCCCTCGTTGGTGTTTAAACAACATTTCGTTTGTGAGTTATTGATCCAGGAAGTTCAAATCTATCAATATCTTTCCAACTTTAGTTAACTAGTTCAGTTCTGCATTACTCTTCCACGACGAAAAAGTGAATAAACTCTTCATCTGTAGAACGGTATTCAATATGTTTACCAGTATTATTTTGGTCTGTGGTACATATATTCACCAGAGTGTTAACTATCTCCTCATTACTGAGGATGGCTGATACTAGATTTCGTGCTGACTCGCTCATAGTGACACAAACGTCTAGCAGCACCAAGATCTGTACGGATAATGACCCTAAAACCAAGATGGCAGCAGCGCCTTTATGACGTCAGATTTCGTTCCATATATTCAGAGTTCGTTCCATATATTCAGGGTTCATTCAATATATTCAGAGTTCGTTCAATATATTCAGAGTTCATTCAATATATTCAGACTTCGTTCAATATATTCAGACTTCGTTCAATATATTCAGACTTCGTTCAATATATTCAGACTTCGTTCAATATATTCAGAGTTCGTTCAATATATTCAGGATTCGTTCAATATATTCAGACTTCGTTCAATATATTCAGACTTCGTTCAATATATTCAGACTTCGTTCAATATATTCAGACTTCGTTCAATATATTCAGAGTTCGTTCAATATATTCAGGATTCGTTCAATATATTCAGAGTTCGTTCAATATATTCAGAGTTCATTCAATATTCTCAGGATTTCATTCAATATTCTCAGGATTTCATTCAATATATTCAGAGTTCATTCAATATTCTCAGGATTTCATTCAATATATTCAGAGTTCATTCAATATTCTCAGGATTTCATTCCATATATTCAGAGTTCATTCAATATATTCAGGGTTCATTCAATATATTCAGAGTTCATTCAATATTCTCAGGATTTCATTCCATATATTCAGGATTTCATTCAATATTCTCAAATTTCACATTATATATATAATAATTTCCTAAACGGCTTGCCATAATATACATATATATATATATATATATATATATATATATATATACATATACATATACATATACATATATATATACATATATATATACATATATATATATACATATATATATATACATATATATATATATATATATATATATATATATATATATATATATATATATCATTGTGTGAACACCTGGGACGCCGTGAATCACTGCTGAACCCTCTGGAGGTGTTGTGGGCCAATCAGTGAAACACCGAGGAAAGAGGGAACGCACTTGATAACCCAGAAGATGCCATCGCTCACTTTACCACCCTACTGAGTCTAGGCAGCAGGCCTATGGGTGCAACTGAAGGGATACCAACAACTAGTCCTATAGAACAGATTTACCACAAACATTCAACATCAACACATCTGGAGATACGTGGTTTTCACTGGACAGGAAGGGGATGAAAAACTGTCATCTGTAAAGTAACTAAAGCTGTCAGATAAATGTAGTGGAGTAAAAAGTACAATATTTCCCTCTGAGATGTAGTGGAGGAGAAGTAGGAAGTAGCAGGAAATGGAAATACTCCAGTAAAGTACCTTGAATTAAGTACAGTACTAAAGTACTAAATGTACTTAGTTACATTCCACCACTGAATATAATAACGTTGATTAATAAAATCCTATGTATACCTGTTGTTTCCCTCCTGACCTCCAGGTGGAGACTTTCTTTCACTTTAAAGTGAAAAACCCGACCGGAAGTACTTCTAACCGGAAGTGTGGTTGTCTCGTTGTGATCTCGGGCTGGCGGCGGGATAGTTGTTGCGTTAGCTGCGAGCATATTTGTCCGTTTTGAGGCGGCAGAGCTCCAGGTGAACCCGCACACACTCAGGTAAACACTTTAATAATGTTTCTTTGACCCGGAAATCAAAGCGAATATAGCGTTAGCACGCTGGGCTAGCTCCGATGCTAACCAGCTAATTAGCCGCTGTTAGCTTCGGCCTGCTGCTGTGTGGCTAACTGCTAGCGTTAGCCTTAGCTCACTTTAATGTGTGCTCGTGTTATCTGATTGAACTTCCAGATCCTTTGTGTTTTAGTCCAGTTTGAGAGGAGTTTCACAGCTTTTCTCAGTCGCTTTGGTTCGTTTCCATGGAAACCAGAGCATCCCTTAGAGAAGAGCTGCAGCTGTTTTCACGCTAACATGTACCATGTTATCAGCACTACGTGGATGGGAGTAAAACCAGAGGAGACAGCAGTACCTGAATATCTCCGTGTGCTTTGATTTGTAGTGAGTCCAGGACAACAGAGTCCAGCAGTCAGAGTGGAGACCTGCTGGATCTCAGAGACCAGGACCAGGAGCCCGTTTCAGAAAGTAGCTTTAACAAACTCTGAGATGGAAAAGTTTTCGGTTCCAGAACAGCTGATCAGAGTTTGTTCGATCAAATGTGAGGATGAAAACAGCCATCATCAATGGAGCTCTGATACTACGATTCACCATGGCAACAGGTAAATAAGAGGCAGAGCCTCCATCTGAATCCAGTCCACGTAGAGATATTAATGCATGTATATGCTGACTGTGCACATTTCTTTTTAAAAAAAGTCCCAGCAGGGAAAAGTGTCAATAACACAATAAAGTTTAATTCAGTGTTGTCCATGAATTCATCTTTTAGCAGACTGACATTTCCTGATGATAAAGTGGTGAATGTGACTGTGTATTAGACTGTAGCCTACATTACATTCAAATAGATTTATTCAGCTTTAATGTGACGGGACAAAACACAGGAGCAGCAACTGAAGATGAAAAATATCAAATCTCTCCATCAGAGACAGAGAGACATGACTGTAAGCTCAGTCTGATCCAGTAATAATGTGTTTGGTGATTTAAAGGTTCAATAGAGTAGATTTTAAATAGTAGACATCTATTTGGATCTCGGCTCAACAGCATTCAGTGACTTTATTTCAGATACTTCAACAAATAGAGTCAATTTAAACCAAGTCAGTGAAATGCTGTTAAAACCCGTTCAGACTATACGCAGCCTATTTAAAAAACTCTCTTTCTAACTCCATTCTGCAGCTGCACCACCATCCTGCTCTCTCAGAAATATTAACAGATCATCTACAATATGAGAGGAATTGTGTTCCATCAGTGGGACAAGTCACATCATGATTGATAGAGATCATTATTCATTGATCCTACGTGTCTGAGCTTCATACTGATCTTTACTGTTTAAACTGAGATTACACATTATGAGCAATAAACATTTTAGTGGAACTGCTCTAACAGACTGACAGCTGTCTGTGTTCAGAGTCACAGTGTTATAAAGAAGGACATGCAGAGGTTTTATTCTGAGCTGAGGGCCACTTGATGCTGCGTGATATTTGAATGTTCAAAGAAATGACTGACAGCACATAAAAGAGTAACTTCAGACAGCCCAGAGTAACAAACTAATATCTGACACACAGTAAACCTTCGATACGGACTGAATGAATGAGGAAATAAAACACTAATCACACTCTCTGAAACAGAGAACAGGACCAGGACCAGGAGCACTACAAGAGCGAAGCGGAGGAGGACCAGCAGAACCCGGACCAGCGGAGCAACAAGGTCCTCAGAAGACCAGCAGCTGGCTCGTCCTCTGATACTACCGATCTTCAGGTCAGTGTTCATGACTTCATGGCTTCATAACGACACTAAAGACACGAGGAAGAGTGGGTGAGGGGTGTGAAGGGGAGCTCATCAAAGGCCCTGTTCACACCTACAAGTGGATATCTCTAAGTACAGGTGTGAATGCAGCCAAGACACTTTAATGCCAGGGGTCAGCATAACAATAGACTTCTTTGTCTCAGCTATAAGTCAGACTTTCTACAGACACTTCAATGCACCTGTTGCATAACACTTCACTATGAGTGACTAATGTAGAACTGACTTAGGGCGCCGTAATAGCTCAGTTGGTAGAGCGGGCGCCCATATAACAAGGCTTAGTCCTAACCGCGGCGGCCCGAGTTCGAATCCGCCCTGCGGCCATTTCCACATGTCGCCCCCCCGCTCCCCCGTTCTAGACCTTCCACTGTCCTATCAATGAAGGATTGAAAATACCAAAAAAATAATCTTAAAAAAAAAAAGTAAAACTGACTTAGATAGCTGGTCTCGCAGTGCATTATGTGTGAAATAAGACACTCCACAGAACAGAAAAAATAGCAAATGCAACTGCAACACCACACCAAGTACGATTTTAGCATCCCACAATTAAAATTAAAATGCTCCGCTCATTGAAAACTCTGCTGCATAAATGAAGCTTTTCCTAAACTTACAGCTGGAGATGAACCGTCAATCAGCAGCCGATCAAAGCCGGACCGTTTTCAGCGAGCTCATATATCACATTTTTTGACGGTCACAGTCAAAAACAAGTATTGGGCGATAGTAAATCTTAACCCTATCATAACAAAGTAAAAGGAGAACATTTAGAGTTTTTGAGAGTTGGAATGTAGCCAAATATGGAAGTGTAAGCAGTGCTCTGTTTATTCAAATGTCAAATTGCAATGAAAATATTTATTATATTAAATATATGTATATTTTTAAATCAATGAATAATCGTGATAAATAATTGTGATCTCAACATTGATGAAAATAATCATGATTAATTTTTTGTCCATAATCGTGCAGCCCTAAAGGAAAGTGAAACGTATCGTATGCGTTAGTATGCAGGACGTTGGTGTCCAGGACGTTGTTGTGCAGGACATTAGTGTGCAGGACGTTGGTGTGCAGGACGTTGGTATGCAGGACGTTGGTGTGCAGGACGTTGGTGTGCAGGACGTTGGTGTGCAGGACGTTGGTGTGCAGGACGTTGGTGTGCAGGACGTTGGTGTGCAGACGTTGGTGTGCAGGACGTTGGTGTGCAGGACGTTGGTGTGCAGGACGTTGGTGTGCAGACGTTGGTATGAAGGACGTTGGTATGCAGGACGTTGATGCAGGACGTTAGTATGCAGTACGTTGGTATGCAGGACGTTGGTATGCAGGACGTTGGTATGCAGTACGTTGGTATGCAGGACGCGGTGAGGCAAATGTTCCAGACCTGGGCCAGATGAGTCTAGAAACATTTGGTCAACCTTCTGTAAAATTAGTGTTCAAGTTGTACAGTACGTTGGTATGCAGGACGTTGGTATGCAGTACTCCTACCGCTCTACAAATGCCGGTGTTCTCTAACACTGATTGCAATAACCTTCTGAAATGTTTTGTGGATAAAGTCAGCGATCTCAGAGCAAACATCCTCCCATCATCAATCCATCACTCCATTGGTGCTTCCTGCTCGACAATCCTGAACTCCATTCCTCCTGTTTCCTTGGAGGATATCACTGCATTATTGCACAAAATTAAGCCTTCATCTGGCCCCCTTGACATTATAACCTCATCCTTGTTTTTAAATGTTTTTAACTCTATTGGCCCCGCTATTGTAGCCATGATTAACCTCTCCCTTTCAACTGGCTCTGTCCCAAGTCATTTCAAACAACCCAGTGTTCAGCCTTTGCTGAAAAAAAAGAGAAATTTAGACCCTTCCCTCCCAACTAATTATAGGCCTATATCCAAGCTGCCTCCTATGTCCAAACTGTTAGAAAAAGTTGTCGCCGAGCAGCTTACAACTGTTCTAGACTCACATAGCCTGCATGACCCCTTTCAATCGGGTTTTCGTAAGCTGCACTCAACGGAAACAACTCTTATTAAAGTCACGAACGACATTAAGATGGTGTTACTTGACCTCAGCTCTGCCTTTGATACCGTTGATCATGGTATTTTATTAAATAGGCTAAACCAGCAGGTGGGTATTTCTGGGTCTGCCTTGGACTGGTTCTCATCTTATCTTGCTGATAGGAGCTTTTTGGTCTCAGTGGGTCAGTTCATGTCAGACACAGCTCCTCTGTCATGTGGTGTCCCACAGGGTTCTGTTCTGGGTCCTATGTTGTTTTCTTTATATATGCTGCCTCTTGGACTGATTATTAGCCAATATAGCGGCATCTCTTACCATTTTTATGCCGATGACATTCAACTGTATTGTTCTTTTAAACCCGAAGAGAGAAACCAACTCTCCATTTTAATTGAATGTCTGGAAGCCAACAAGATCTGGATGGCTGACAACTACCTTCAGCTAAATTAAAAAAAGACTGAAGCACTTATAATTGCTCCTGAAAATCTAATTCCGGATATTAAGCAGTAAATGGGGTCGTTAACCTCAGAAATTTAGGTGTCATTTTTGACCAATCCCTGTCGCTGGACAATCATGTCAGCCAGCTTATTCGGTCTTGTTTCTTCCAACTGAGGAACATAGCTAAATTAAGATCTGTGGTGACCAAGGTTGAGATGGAGATGATCATTCATGCTTTTATTTCTTCTTGTTTAGACTATTGTAACGCTCTTTTTACCTGTTTCAATCAAACCGCTTTGAATCGTCTCCAATCTGCCCAAAATGCAACTGCTTGGCTTTTAACTAGACACAACAAGAGATCAAATATCTCCCCTATTTTATCCTCTCTGCACTGGCTTCCAATTGAATTTGGTATCCATTTTAAAATTCTTGTGCTAACCTTTAGAGCCTTGCATGGTCAAACACCCAAGTATATCACTGACCTCCTCATCCTGAACACACCAAATCGGGCTCTTAGGTCTTCTGACCAAAAATTACTGGCAGTCCCCCAAACCCACTACAAAACCCGAGATGACCGTGCCTTCCAAGCTGTTGCAGCCAATTTATGGAATGCCTTCCCCTTATCGCTGCGTTCCCTAGAGTCCTGTGACATTTTTATGAAGCAGCTGGAAACGTTTTTATTCAATCAGGCTTTTGAGAATCTCTCTGAATAACTGCTCCATTTTATTTATTGCTTTTATCGGCCTCTTATTGACAGTATTCTGAACTTGTTACTTGTTTATGTGTCGCTGTCCTCATTTGTTTATTTTGTTGTGATTTTAGCTTGTCAGCCCTGCGCTGTCATCGCTACTCATAATTTTGACTTGATGTATTATTTTTATTAATGTAAAGCACTTTGTGATTTTGTATCTGTGAAAGATGCTATACAAATAAACTTTACTTACTTACTACCTGCTCAGGTACTCTGTTCACTTCCTGCTCGGGTACTCTGTTCACTACCTGCTTGGGTACTCTGTACACTACCTGCTCGGGTACTCTGTTCACTTCCTGCTCGGGTACTCTGTTCACTACCTGCTCAGGTACTCTGTACACTACCTGATCAGGTACTCTGTACACTACCTGCTCAGGTACTCTGTACACTACCTGCTCAGGCACTCTGTTCACTACCTGATCAGGTACTCTGTACACTACCTGCTCAGGTACTCTGTACACTACCTGCTCAGGTACTCTGTACACTACCTGCTCGGGTACTCTGTTCACTACCTGCTCGGGTACTCTGTTCACTACCTGCTCGGGTACTCTGTCCACTTACTGCTCAGGTACTCTGTTCACTACTTGAACATAGTGGAGTATTTAGCAGCTACAGACAGATATTTCCCTCAGTAGTTGGTAGAGACCAAAAACAGCTAAAAGAGAGAGAATAGCAGAAATCAGAATCAGGTTTACACATACAAGGAATTTGCCTTATTGTTTTTGGTGCATAACAATAAACAAATATGAATAAAAAAATAAAAGCAAGCACTGTGCTGGTAAAGCCAAGACACAACTATAGAATAGAAAAAATGGGGATGTCACCTGATAATTAATAAATGTCAAGGGGGCGTCTGTGGTGATCAATCAAATGTCTACAGAGGGACACGGCCCTGCAGTTGGTTGTCACAGGTGGTAGTGCATTAGTCAAACTGGAACAGTGTGGGTTATGTTCCACTGACATGCTCTAAATGTTCTTTATGGTTCTAGAAAGGTCGCTCCACCATGGCATCTCACTGACTCTCTCTCTCTCTCTCTGTATGTCTGTTGCTATAGAAACGGAGAGGAAGAAAGGGACTGATTCATCAGAGAGTTCACATCGGAGAAATACTACACAGTTGTGACCAATGTGAGAAAACATTCGCTTCGGGGAGTAACCTCAAAGTCCACCAACGCATTCACACTGGAGAGAAACCCTACAGCTGTGATGAATGTGGAGCAGCTTTCACTGCATCAGGTGACCTGAAAAAGCATCAACGCATTCACACTGGAGAGAAACCGTACTGCTGTGACCAATGTGAGAAAACGTTCACTTTGGGGAGTAACCTCAAAGTCCACCAACGCATTCACTCTGGAGAAAAACCCTACAACTGTGATGAATGTGGGATAGCTTTCAATACATTAGGCAGCCTGCAAAGACATCACCGCATTCACACTGGAGAGAAACCCTACAGCTGTGATGACTGTGGGGCAGCTTTCCGCCACCAGAATTACCTAAAGAGACATCAACGCATTCACACTGGAGAGAAACCATACTGGTGTGACCAATGCGGGAAAACTTTTTCTGATGGTAGTTACCTTAAAGCCCACCAACGTATTCACACTGGAGAGAAACCGTACTGGTGTGACCGATGCGGGAAAACTTTTTCTGATGGTAGCTCGCTTAAAGCCCACCAACGTATTCACACTGGAGAGAAACCGTACTGGTGTGACCAATGTGGTAAAACTTTTTCTCAGAGTGGTAACCTTAAAGTCCACCAACTCATTCACACTGCATCGTTGTGAACATTTTTCAGAGCCTAGCTAGCTGTTTCCTCCTGCCTCCTCCCCATGCCCTGATAGCTGTGTTGTTATATTCTCAGCTTCTCTCCACATTGAAGGCTGACCAACAGTAAATTCATGTTCTAAACAGCATGGATGTTATTGTGGCTATGACTACATACTTTGACCACCAGAAACCTCCCAGTGGGACTCTGTTATGAGGCTGAACAGTCAGAACATGAGTCTTTCAATCACAAGGAGGAGAACCAGCCACAAATCTTTAAAAATCTTAAAGGTAAATTCTGGTTTATTTAAACCTGACGTATTTCCCATAAATGTAAGCGTTGTGACTCTGTGGGTCAGGCTAACTTTGCACTCAGCACCTCTGTTATAGAGATTCAGGGAAACAAGGTCTAGTGCAGAACATTGATATCAGGGACAGCTGCTCGAGCCTCCTACAACTTTCCAAATTTACTGACTCGGTCAGTATATTTGGACGATGAATCGCCTGTAGTGTGAAGAGCGAAAGATGGAAATAATAATGAAGTTGTTCCTTAATTCTTGAAACTTCTTCCAGAAACTTTACCTGACCTCTCAGGACAGTAAGTGGTGAGATTCTTGATTTACAACCAGCTTGGTTAAGCTCACAGAGGAGCATTAACCACAAGATTTAGTACCCATCCTAACCATTTGAGCTGTTTATTGAATTATGGGTTAAAGGCCCTGATATCTGGTTCTTCCCAAAGACTCGGTGAAGCGGTGAAGACCAACCAGTAAGACACAATGAACTGATGATGAGAATCAGAATGAAACTAATTCTGTCATTAATATGGACATTAGTTAATAAGGTATGTTTAACTAATCATCTGAAAAGAACTGAAGTTTGTTGTACAGGTTGGAGCTCTCAAGCAGAACTGGAGAAACAATATGAATATAGAAAGTAGGTTTTATGACCTCCTCCTCCTCGGCTTACGACCTGCACTGCATTCCTTTGGGTGGCTCGAACACAGTCACATAAAAAGAGACACATCCAAACTGTGAAGAAGACTAAATGAAACTGATATTTAATGCAAATTATCATGTACTTTAATTGAAATGCTGAGCTAACACTTGTTTTAAAAACAGAAAGTTTGTTTAACATGTACATGTTTCGGACAAGAAGGAAACTGAAATTAGTGGGATTCTGCAGAGAGATGCACAGCCGGTCTCTAATCCCTCCCCCTCTTCATCTGTGGACCCTTCATTTCTTAGATTAGACATTCCTGTTAGAGGTCAAATCCACAGCTGTGATACTGAACTAGTTTAGTTCATCTATGTCAGTCATTTTCAATATATATAACTCAAATACTCATGCTAGTAAACAGTAACAAGTTGTTCTTGAAACAATAAAAAATTAAGCCAAAGCAAGTTACACTGACTAAAGGTTGTAGATCAAAACCTTCCCTTTAAATTAATCACTTGGTTAGATCTTGCCAGCCTACAGACATGTTATTTCTATATTTGCATATTATAGGTTCCCGGAGATCTAAAACAGAAATTCGGGTGCACACTAATGCCTCAGTTAGTCCTATATTTTGAATATATGTGCGTCTGTGGTAGTGTTTGTATAACTTCATATGATAACAAGGTTTATCTATGTTGTGTAATTGGTTCATTCATTTTAATTCAATTGATCAGGTTTTATTCAGTGGTTTATATCATATAGGTGTTTGGTACCGTTCTGCAGCAGATAAAGTCCAGATTTCAAATAGGGAAGAATTAATCATGTGAAACGAATTAATTAGCATCTCATCTCATCTCATCTCATCTCATCTCATCTCATCTCATCTCATCTCATCTCATCTCATCTCATCTCATCTCATCCTCAACCACTTATCCCCCCGACTACGCCTCGATATCCTGTCCATGAATATCACGAACAGGATTGGTGACAAAGCGCAGCCCTGGCGGAGGCCAACCCCCACCGGAAACGAGTCCGACTTACTTCCGAGAACCTGAACACAGCTCTCGGTTTGGCCGTACAGAGATTTTGGCCCATACTCCCACAGCACCCCCCCACAGTATCTCCCGGGGGACCCGGTCATACGCCTTCTCCAAGTCCACGAAACACATGTATACATTTTTGGCTGGACCGCAGAGGGCCAGCCCTACAAACGCAAAAGTCTGTCACTGAGTGACTGACTGACTGAGTGATGAAGTTACAGGATTGGTCGGCTGACTGTTGGAGTTTCCTCATTGGTCGTTGCTGTTTCAAAATGAAAAGGCCGAGAACACAAATAACTACATAATGATGCTGATTAGTAAAAAGTCTGAATTCATGCTTTGTCGGGTCTGTTACCATGACAACAATCAAACAACTTTTAAAATGCTTGTTTTCTGAATGGAGTTCGGATCGATCAGTGGCAGACTACGTTAACATTGTAGCTGCTCCATTAACACTCCATCTAGGAATAAATACGGCAGCAACAACGTCAGTGATGACAGCGAGGATATCTCAACGCTGATAAACTTTAGTGAAGTATGTATATATTGTTACACACCACTTATATGATGACTGCTTTTGATACACATGCTTTAATAAAAACCTGAAATACTTTTAACCTTGCATACTGTATGTCATGCTAATACCTTTTCACCTTGTATAAAATGTATAATATACTGACTAGTAAATGTTACCATTTATACATACTGACCATATACGGTCCAGCCATATACTCGGTTTTGACCGAGTCTTGTTTTTAATGACAAGAAACACAAACAATGCCATTTTTTACTTACTATACTATGACTTTTTTGACATTTTTATGACATACTATACTATGAGTTTTATTAAATTTTTGACATACTACACTTATTTTTATACTATGACTTTTTTGTGATACGTTTGTGAATTACTATAACTGTTTTCATGACATACTTACTTTTTTTCATGAAATTTTATGATCTACTATATTTTGTAACATACTATACAATGTTTTTTTATGATATAATATACTGTCATTTTTATGACATAATACTCTCATGTTTTTATGACACATTATACCATGACTTTCTTTCATTACATTTTTACAACATACCATACTATTACTTTTTTATATGGCAAACTATACTATGACATTTTTTCAGTTTTTTTATGACATTACTATTTTGTATTACAGCTTCCAGTTTCTTTCACCAATGACTGCTGATTTCTTCTGTTCTGAGTCAACTGTCGCTCGGAGGGATCAACGTGTCTTCCAGTTGTCAGTCTGGTTGAATCAGTGAACAGTGTTTTGTTCTCATGTATAAAAAAAAGGCATCTAGAGAATCATGTTTGGACTGTTTTATTTCTGTAAACTAAAACATGTGAAAGACAAAAAATCCTAAAAACATTTCAGCCTCTTCTGACCTGAAACTGACTTTACACGTGACACAAAGAAGTAAAGAGGCTGCAGAGTCACTCATTGTTCTCTGTGCTTTGTAATGAATTAACTTCTCCATCAGAGTCGGTTATCACTGCATCACAGATGCATGTTGGGAAACCGATGTTTTCAGGATTTAATTTGTCTCATTTCCCCCTGTTGTTATCTGTCCATGCAGATGTTGGTCTCTTAAATGTCTGCCTCAATCCTAATACAATAGAGGTGGATGCTACTTTTTTTGTCCTCCTTCGAGAATTGAAAAATTTCAAAAACTCAAATGCATCTTCTCATTGCAGAAACACCTAACAGTTTTAATAGAGGCGATTTCTACAGAAGAAAGTGGAATCTAATTGGTCTAACCGAAATATAAAATGTCAACAAATACTTTATAAAAATCTGAGTTGGGAAAAAACAACTGTTTTCCCAGCTCTCTGCAGTGAAAATATTTAGTTAGCGAATGCAATTTTCAACACAAATATGTGCTGTAATACAAAAACCAGAAGCCATCTGATTTTGTTTGTATTTAAATTACAGCAGTTTAATCCAACAGCAAAGTTCTGTTGATGTTTACTGAAGACAGATGATGTTCTCTCTATGATCTTAACTTTGTTTGTTACAGTAGTTTTCCTGAGTTGTTTCTGTAATTGATTAATTTCTTCATCCCATCATTAACTAGAATTGCCGCCTCATAGCTGTACGCCTCCACCAACCAGTCGAGTTACCGTTTACATCCACGTCTGTCTAAATGTTGTCCTGTTAGACGTGTGTGAAATTGTCATAATTAGCATGTGAATTCTTGAATTATAGCCAAAAGACATGTTTTGTGAGGTCACAGTGACCTTTGACCACCAAAATCTAATCAATTCATCTTTGAGTCAAATTGGAAGAAATTCCCTCGAGGTGTCCTCGCGTTCACGAGAATGAGTCAGACGTACGTACGGACAACTCAAAATCATAATCTCTCTGGTGCAGAGGCATAAAACTGGAGGCGGCACTGGAAGGTATCGATGGAAGGTATTGATGGAAGGTATGTTTTCAACAGTGGTTTCGGTGAAATGTTCCTGACCCACGCAAGACCATCGAGCAGTGCCTCAGAGATAACATAATCCTCCTCTTCCCAGGTGAACTAGATCTTTGCTTTGACCCGTCAGCTGGCAGCCGATTGGTCGACCCAGTCCCACACGTGGACGGAGCCGTCCGAGGCTGCAGACAGCAGCGTCCGCGGCCGCTCGGGATGCCAGATGTGGGAGGTGACGAAGACGTCATCGGACTGGGATGAAACCGCGTGACCACGATGCTCAAACAGCGGCTGAACTTCCTGCAGCTCCGTCCTCCAGACTGATGTGTTGTAGATCTGAACCGCTCCACTGAAACCTGCAGGAAGAGGTGAGCAGTTGTAAAGCATGCAATGAATAGGGATGTCACAAGAACTGATGATTCGTAACCAAGTCGATGCCAAAATTCTGAGAACATGACGGTACTCGCTTTTCTACAGTCCCGTAGGTACCGTCAGGGCTCGAGACTAACGTCGTCCCGTCGACCCGTCATCCCGGAGACGATAGAAAACGTGTTTGGGACGCCGTAAACTCACTATGTCTTCCCTGATAATGCTACATCACAACAAATCCGTGTTGAAATCGGCAGGACAAGAGATAGTTAATGATAGCTTTTAGCTCCGTGCAGGACTGTGCTGCTTATGGTATAGTTTGTGTAAAAAAAAAAAATAGTATAGTACGTTGAAAAACTCAACGTGTTGACAAAATACGTAGCTATATTATGTTTAAAAAAGTCATGGTATAGTACGTTGAAAAAGTCATAATAAAAAAGTCATAGTATATCGAAACAAGTCATGAAAAGGTTATAGTGAAGTATAGCACGTCGGAAAAAGTGTAAAATGTTTAAAAAGTAATAATATAGTATGTCGAAAAAAATCATAGTCATCGTATACTATGCAAAAAAAATAAAAAAAAATCATAGCATAACATATCGAAAAAAATCATTGTATAGTGTGTTGAAAAAAATCAAAAATCTCAAAGCACAATGTAAAAAAAAGTCATAGTATAACATGTAAAAAAATCAGTCATAGTATGTCGAAAAAAATTATTAAAAAGTCATAATACAACATATCTAAAGAAATCATAAAAGTCATAATATAATGTGTCAAAAAAATTATTAAAAAGTAATAGCATAACATGTCAGAAAAATCATAAGAAAGTGATAATATAACATGTTGATAAAAGTAAAAAAAAACTCATAGTATAATATGTCAAAAATATAAAAATAAATATTATATATTATAATATAATAACATGTTGCAAATAGTCATACGTCGAAAAAAAGTCATAAAAAGTCATAGTATAGTATGAGCAAAAAATCATGAAAAAAGTCGTGTAGTAAGGCCGACCCAAGTGTTCTGAAGCGTCGACCATTGCTATGGTAATCAACATCCAAATCAGAATTCTTTTTATTTTTTACATGCATATCCCAAAAAAATCCCTAATGTTCCTATGAAATACGGAATAGTAATCCCACATTATTCATTATGCATCAACATTAATTATTATGAGACGGACAGCGCTGGTTGTTGTGTGTGTGTGGAGGGGGTTCGGGTGTTCGGGTGTTCGGGTGTTCGGGTGTTCGGGGGTTCGGGTGTTCGGGTGTTCGGTGAGACCGTCTCTATTATTTTATATGATGTCATCACAGGCTATTTATGTATTCATGTGTTTATTAAGCTGTGATTTCGTATGTAACAGACAGAGTGGTATCAACCTTCTCATCTAACTCCATTTCTTTAAATGAACAGCTGGATTACCGAGTGTCTCTAAACTCACCGGACACCGCCACACAGTCATCCAGCGCCGGAGCCCACGACACTCTGACATCATCCAGGTTGCAGCGACGTGATTGGACGTCCAGCTGAGCCCGGCTCACAGCTCCTCCCGGGTTCCTCAGGTCTGAAATCACCGCCTGTCCGGACGAGGAAAGTCTGACAACGCTGCAGGTGGACGGACCTGCCGAGGCGTCCGTCCACCAGAGGACGGATTCACATGAAGACGCTGGTGGGGGGGACAACTGAGGAGCGGCAGACGTCCGAGTGTCGGCGATGTAAACGTTGCCGTTACAGCAGCCGGCGAGGAAGACGGCGTCGCTCACGAAGTGTAAAGAACTCAGACGATCTGCTGTGTCCGTCTCTGTTGGGACGAAAGGACACAAAGGAACTCGTGAGACATTGTAACCCTGAACCAGCATCAGGCCTGTAATTCCACTCAGGGAGAGCGTTTTTTAAACTGCTATGAAATAATATGACTATCTTTGACTAACATGTAACATAGATATTTTATATTATATATTTATTAATACATCTAAATATTTGTCTTGTATTTTGATCAAGTGGTCTTTTTATATCTGCAGTTTGGTATGATGTTCCCTTATAATTAAATTAAGAGTCACTGAGCTTCAGTTAACTATGATGATGGATGTCATCATCATCAATATAATAAACCAATTGATGAAGGCTTTTATACAGTTATTATCCTTTTTCTGTTTATTTTGTCTATAAAAGCATCTTAAAGCTGGGGTCTGCGATCTTGGAAAACTAGCATAATTTGAAAGTCGCATCGCCTCAGGAGCTCCGTCTAAACCCCCCCCTCCCCTCGAAACTCCTTATAAGGCAACGCCCCCCACACACATGCACGAGCACCGCCGCATCTTAACTACTTCACATTTTTCGTAGCTATTTCATCACTAAATTCACTTCTGAAAAATGTTGAGGCGAGAAATCAACGGTGTAGATTTAGAATATTGACAGTTTTACGATGTTAGATGGCGAATCAAACATTTTCTCAACTGTTGTCGGAGTTTAGAAGCTCCACAAACTGCCGGCACAGCTAGCTAGCTCCTGCCGGGATCGCCACCTCTCCACCCGGGCATTCACTCACACAGACCCCGCTATGAGCTGGAGCTCTCTCAAGAGACCGGTCTCGTAGACGAGGGGCTTTTATTTCCTGGTTGACGGAGAGGGGGGGGGGGGTAGCTCGCTGGAGAGCCGGCCACAGAGCAGCAGAGAGGGGAGGGAAAGAGAGAGATACCTGCTGAGACAACACGACCCTTTTTAACATTACTCTAATATCTGGAGGGAGATCAGTCCACTCGTTTGTTGCTGTAACTGAAAAAGCAGTTTGAGTAACGTAAATTTTGTTCGGCAATGTTTTCTATCCGCCGTCTCCCCTCGTTGATAATCCTGTTTGTCTGACTTCACTTTGAGCTGTTAGAATAAATAGTTTAAATCTGCAGCATTTTATAAAGTAAACTAACAGAACATAAACAACTAAATCAAAGTTGTATTTTTCGATAATATGGTAATAGTGGTAAGAGTTCGTTCTCGTTGTCCGGTGTTTTAAGAGCTGAGTTTTCTCTTCCACTCTCCAGTGAACGTGCAGCGGACACGCGCTTTGAGTTCACGCTGGTGCACGCTGAGGCTAGAGTACGGGCAGGGAGGCTTCTGATTGGTTCCTTACAACCGGGACCATTTTTACTGACTGGTAGACGTTTTTACAGGATTACAGCAGCTACAGATGACGGATCTTTTCCGGTCTTTTTTCAGTGCTCATAAGAAACGGATTGCTGTCGGGGTGTAAAGACCATTTCAACCAATATAACAAAAAGTGTATACTGGATAAATCGCAGACCCCATCTTTAAGTCACTGCATGGGAATTTTTCAACATACTGTAATATGAGTTTTTTTTATTCAATTTTTTCACATACTATACTATGACTTTTTTTTTAAGTTTATTTTTTTCGACATACTATACTATGACTTTTTTCCATAAAATTTTTCGACATACTATACTTTGACTTTTTTTCATGAAATTTTTCGACATACTATACTTTGACTTTTTTTCATTAAATTTTTCGACATACTATACTTTGACTTTTTTTCATGAAATTTTTCGACATACTATACTATGACTTTTTTTATTCAATTTTTCGACATACTATATTGTGGCTTTTTTTCATTAAATTTTTTGGAGGGGGGGGGGGTTTGGCACAATGAACAATCCACTACATTTTGGAGGCGATCCGGATTCAGGAATATCTTTAAGAATTCCGATCAGCCTGAGCATTAAACCCACAGAATATAACACATGCGCAGTGTAGCTGATGACGCGTTGATGACGAATGACCACGTCTCCTTCCTTCAGAGAGAGAGCGGGGGGAGTGGGGATCGGGGGGGACAACTGTAGATTCGGCGTTCTTTCACATTAAACTCGGTTAAATTCCAGTTGAGTTGGACCAAAGCTCACTTAGTGATTGTTGGAAAGAGTAACGACGACGGTTTAGTTGAGTTTTATTTAGTTTCTGTCCAGTTTGAATGAAGTGTTTTACGATGCTCAGCTACGAACAGCTGATCTCAACATGAACAAAAACACACGTGGATGATGGCGCAAGCTGAACGGAGAGGGGGGGGGGGGGGGGGGGGGGCAATCGTACTCGGCCACCTTGGCGGAGGTCGGCGCTCTCCGAGTGCCATTCTAGTTTAACATACTATATTATGACTTTTTTCATATTTCTCAACACACTATACTACAACTTTTTATGACTTTAATGACATTTTTATAGCATACTATGACTTTTTAATGGTTTTCTTTTCATGACATACAACGTTTTATGATTTTTTTTTATAGCATACTATCCCACCACTTTTTAGGATTTTTTAATGAAATATTTATGTTATACTATACTATGATTTTTTTTTACGACATAATATACTATAATTTTTTCTGACATCTTTTTGACATGGCAGGTGTCAGTGTGTTACCTAGTGTATAGAGAATCTGTCCTGAGGTCAGTTGAGTCAGCTGGACGTCGCTGCTCTGAGCTCCATGAAGAAGTCGTGACGAGAGTCCAGCTGCGATCCTGCTGCCTCGCTCTGAAAGCGTTCTGCCCTCAACACGTCCTGTTCTTCTGATCACGTCTGGTGTTAACCAATCACATTACCAGAAAACATTTACAACCACTTCATTCAATTAAAACACAAAGGCTGAAGAAAAAGAAGACAGTTATTTTTCAATTGATTGATTCAACAATAAGGTTCAAGCTTGTGTCCAAAAAATAATCAGAATGATAAAACATGAATTTATTTATAGTGCCTAAAACATTTTTGTTATTGCATTTTCAATTTTGTATATTGTTTGACACTTTCACTAAAAATGTTTTTTATCAGCTGGAACTTTTTTTTCCTTTTGTTCATTTTGTGCTAACAACAAGTGTGTGAATAGACGGTCGCCCTTCAGCACGAATGTTGGTTGTGATTGTCGAACAATAATGATTTTTGATTTGTTTTGTGTGTGTGTATGTGTGTGTGTGTGTGTGTGTGTGTGTGTGTGTGTGTACATGCTGCTGCAGTGCCAGAAATGTGTGGATTTATTTGATCATGTGTGCGTCTCTCTGCTGTCCTGACATGTTGTGTTTTGTTGTTAAATGTCAAGAGAAACTACTTCTTAAGTACAAAAAGACTTTTACAGAACTGACATTTATTCCTGTGAATTATTCAGAATAACCAGGAGGTTGTTTGTGGAAAGAAAAAGATTTTAATGTTATTTTTTAATCCCACAACAAAAGTAAATTCCATTTAACCTTTTTGTATTCGGTTGGAGGCAAAAATCTCTCTAATTTGTTCTCCTCATTTTTATTGTTTCAGGTTGAATTTCTTACTAAAGTCTTTGAACATTGTGCTTTTATCATATCAAAGAGAAGATCAGCGTGCCCTATATTATTATTATTATTATTGATGAATGAATGATAATAATTTAACCTATTTTTTTATTCCCATATAAATTTCTCCTTAAAAGACGTCGAGCTGAACTTCAGTCAAAAGATAAGACAGCAAAGCACAAAGTACTCTGTGGTAAAATACAACATGTATCAATCGGTAAGTATTAAATATCTATTGAGGAAACTAAAAAATATTACAAGTTGTGTTAGTTCATTAATAATATGAAGGTTTGTATAGTGTTTTGTTATACTACCGTTATTATAGAAACCACTAACTAACTTAATCATTTCATTTTACTTCCATTGAACAAAACTATCTGCATGACTGGAAACCACCAGTGGTGGAAAGTAACTCAAGATATTTGTACTTAACTTAAGTATTTCCGTTTCCTGCTACTTTATACTTCTACTACACTACATCACAAACAATAACTTTTCTGATCACATTCTTCATGAATTGGTGTTTAACCAGATGTTAACTCACCGCTGTCGTCTCCTCCGACGGTCCACACCTGCAGGTCGGAGCTCAGCCCGTCGTTGGTGACAACACACCTGCAGAAACAACAACAGGACATTCACTTATATTATATATATATATTATATTATAATATATTATATATATATTATCATATTCATTCTCTCTGCTGCACTCGAGTGTAAATACAATCTGATATAAAAGATCCTACACTGAGCCTCCCTACTGAATATTACTATATTAATTATTTACTGCATATTTGTTCGAGCTGCATTTGCTGATTATTTTCTTGATTAAATTGATTAATCGTTTTGGCTGTAATAAGTCAGATAGAAGTGATTTATCAGTCATCAGAATTGTTGCTGATTAATTTTCTGTCAATCAACTAATGGATTTATTGACTACTCGTTTTAGCTCTAATATCTATAGGAGTTAGATATAAGCCATAAATATGTATTTGCAGTATAAAACTAGCAGCTGTCTGTTTTTAATCTTTTATTTTGTAGATAATAGAAACACTTCCTCCGTGTGTTTGGTATTTAAAGTTGTTGCTGAATTGTAAAGCTATTTGTGCTGCATTCTGCGCTATATAAATACAGTTAATTCATTCAGTATATAAACATTTATAAACAGGCAGATATTTCATAAAATTGCTATCAGCTTTCTAAGTGTTTATTTTATTTGTACTCACATTAACTATGCATGTGTATACTATATGTATGTACAGTATACGTTCATGTGTTTAATTGGATTTACGTGTCTGTAGCTGCGTTTAATTTATTTTCACTTCACTAAAGCGAAGCTCATGAATGAGGCTTTGAAAGTAAACTTTTCAGACAGCAGGAGCTTCTGACGCACATCGCACAAGACTTTTAATGGAGAGACGAGAAAAACTAAAACAACACGAAACTCACCTCGTTCCTGGGACGTGTCTGAGGCAGCGAACAGGACCGTCTGTGAACCCACCGTGGACAACTTTAAAGTCCCGTTCTGCACAGAGACCCTGAACACAACACACACACACACACACACACACACACATATACACATATAGAGAGAGAGAGAGAGAGAGAGAGAGAGAGAGAGAGAGAGAGAGAGAGAGAGAGAGAGAGAGAGAGAGAGAGAGAGAGAGAGAGAGAGAGAGAGAGAGAGAGAGAGAGAGAGAGAGAGAGAGAGAGATAGAGGCTTAAAGTGACATTTGAATGTTTGTAAAAAAAAAAAAAAAAAAAAGTTTGGACAGATATTTTACCTTATTTTCATCAGCCAACAGTTTCAGAGGCAAATGCAGCTCCAGAATTTCATTTTTAGACGGACTGTATCCTGCCACACACACGGCTTTAAACAGAACGATTAAAGGTTTAGTTGGAGTTTATCTGCACCGTTCGTCAGACATCATTGTTTTTATCACACACAAAAACAAATGCTATCTCCAGATCAGCTGTTCCATCAGTTCTACATTAATTCAGTTTAAAGTCTTAAACGGCATGACTGCGGCTAAAAAAATAAATATTATTAAATTGGAAGTCTCCATCATCACCATGTTTCAGGAGGTGGCTCAACGAAATGCATAAAATAATATTTTAACGGTGTGTAAGCTTCACATTTCTTGATTGGACCTAATTGTATAGCTCATGAGTTTTGCTGCCATGTATCTGTATTCTGTGCAAACTCTCTTTTCTCTTAAAGTTACGACTTTATTCTCATTAAATCACAACTTTTTTCTCGTAAACTTATGACTTTATTCTCTTCTCCCCCTCAACGTGGCCCTAATACTCCGTCCTACTTTTGGATTTGCAGTCAGACCAATTTGAAATATCATATTTTCAGATAATGTTATGATGTAATGATTGTTATAATGAAATATATGAACTCACTCTTCCCTGATGTCCACTCGATGACCTGTGTGGGATGTTCCAGCTGATACACATGAAGATCTTTGTACCTGAAGAAAGCAGACAGGTATCAAAGACTTAGTTCACAAGTTCAGGACCCAAATCAACCAAATTATACATCATTTTCTTTCTTTTCTAAGCAGGATTATTAAGTGTTGTAGGAGCTGCAGAGAAGAAGTTTTATGAAAATATTAAGGAAGAAAAACAGACAGGAAGTCCTGACAGCTAATCTTAAACAACAGGTGCTGTTAATTAAATGTGGATTAATATTAAAACAGTCCAGTAATATTCCAATATATATATGTGGCAGTGTTAGGTTACTCATTAGTAAGTATTTGTTTTAATGGGAACATGTTTTGCTCTTCAAAGCTGAAGTATTTTTGATCTTGACACCAGACTCCTTTAAAAAAAATGTCATATTTATGTTTTCCTCTCTCAGGGCTAAGAAACACAAACCTTAGACATTAATAGAACTTCATGTTGTTAATCAGTAGACATTAATAGAACTTCATGTTGTTAATCAGTAGACATTAATAGAACTTCATGTTGTTAATCAGTAGAGTCCCCTCCTCAGTTCGGCACGGATACAGTCCCACACAGGAGGTGTCTATAATCACTTCTTCAGCTTTAAGAGAAACAAGAGGCAGCTAAGTGTAGTAAAGAAGAGCCGAACTGATGAAAGGATGAAACAGACGCAGGAAACGTCTTGTGATCTGATCTATGATGAATGTAGACATCCGGGTCAGTGAGGGGAAACAAAGCGGTGAGATCTTTAAACTGTGAGATCTTTAAACTGTGAGATCTATAAACTGTGAGAGCTTTAAACTGTGAGATCTTTAAAACTGTGAGATCTATAAACTGTGAGTTCTATAAACTGTGAGATCTATAAACTGTGAGAATCTATAAACTGTGAGATCTATAAACTGGAGTTCAGTTTGCAAGAAGAGCGAAGCTTCTAGCTAGCAGCTAGCATTCACTTTAATACACATTATTACACGGCTGTGTTGAATACTCGATTCTGATTGGTCAATCACGGCGTTCTGCGGTCTGTTATTTCTGTATAACAGACCGTTGCTATGTATAACAGACCGTTACTATGTAGAACAGACCCGTTACTATGTAGAACAGACCGTTACTATGTATAGCAGACCGTTGCTACGTATAACAGACCGTTGCTACGTACAACAGACCGTTGCTACGTATAGCAGACCGTTGCTACGTATTGCAGACCGTTGCTACGTATAACAGACTGTTGCTACGTATAACAGACCGTTGCTACGTATAGCAGACCGTTGCTACGTATAACAGACCGTTGCTACGTATAACAGACCGTTACTATGTAGAATAGACCGTTACTATGTATAGCAGACCGTTGCTATGTATAACAGACCGTTGCTACGTATAGCAGACCGTTGCTACATATAGCAGACCGTTGCTACGTATTGCAGACCGTTGCTACGTATAACAGACCGTTGCTACGTATAACAGACCGTTGCTACGTAAAGCAGACCGTTGCTATGTATAACAGACTGTTGCTATGTATAACAGACCTTACTATGTAGAACAGACCGTTACTATGTATAGCAGACCGTTGCTACGTATTGCAGACCGTTGCTACGTATAGCAGACCGTTGCTACGTATAACAGACCGTTGCTACGTATAACAGACCGTTGCTACGTATAGCAGACCGTTGCTACGTATAGCAGACCGTTGCTATGGGCGCAGCTCTGATGTCGGACTCTGGCGGACCGTTTTTGCGTCAAAATATTGATTTCTTCAGTAAGTAGCTGTGTAATAAGCGGGATAATGTACAGCTAGCAGGTCATTGTTGTGAAAGAATCCCCACAATGACCCGCTAGCTGTACATTATCTCTTACTTAATTCACTTTAAAACACGTTAAAAGTTTAAACAGAGAGGAAACGCTTCTCACGTCTTCAGGGAGTCGATAAACCAGACATCTAAAGCATCTAAAGCATCATTACAGTCCGCTTCTTCCATCTCAGCCGTCACGCTGCTGTTGCAGGCCGTAAACACGCGTCTATGGCCGTAAACACGCGTCTATGGCCGTAAAGACACGTCTATGGCCGTAAACACACGTCTATGGCCGTAAACACACGTCTATGGCCGTAAACACGCGTCTATGGCCGTAAAGACAAGTCTATGGCCGTAAAGACACGTCTTTTTTTTTAATATATTTTATTTCAAAAGTTCAATACAATATAATCACATGTTCAGATGTTTCATTACAGTTCTGCAAAAATATCTTACAGTATACAAATAATATAAAAATAAATTGTAAATTGTACAACAAATAAACTGTAAAGAAAGGAAAAAGAGGAATAAAAACAAAAACAAATAAAAACCAAATAAACAAACAAAAAACATTTGGGGTTCTGCTATACAAGTGGAATAAATTTGAAATGTCTAAACAATTTAATAGTTTTGGTCAATTTAGAATTTTTGAGTTTTAAGTTTTCAATCATGGTCAAATATGTTTTAAAATCAGTATCTTTAAAAATAACAAAAGGAGGGTATTCTTTTAAGCCAAATCATTTTATGTATATAATATTTTGCTAATATAACAATCAAATTAATTAAGTAAATCTCATCTGCCAAAAAACTGTTATTGGTGACAATGAGTAATATCTCAGTTCTTGTCAGCACGATATCCTTTTTATGAAATGTTTAGAGAGATTCCTCTGCAAATGAAACCAAAAAGAAGTAACATGAAAACAATCTACAAAAACATGTTCAACAGTCTCTCCTTCACAATTACAAAAAGTGCATCTATTGCTAACAGTTTCAAAGAATTTGGAAATCTTATCTTTAACAGGGTAGTACCTGTGTACAGTCTTAAATAGAAACTCCTTGATTTTATTTGGAATTATGTATTTATGAGGTAACAGAAATATCATGTTCCATTGTTTTCTATTTAAATATAACCACCTATATTTACATATGGGAGTAGTGACATGCTCAAGATGATTTCTAAGAAAAGTGTTAGTGCACTTTTTATCAGCTACAGAAACTCCATTAATAGTAAGAGGGCGTTCACTGAAGGACAGTTCATCGAGACATATGCTTTGTGCTAAAGACACTATATTATTAGGTATTGATCTGATAACCATATCAAACTACCGACGAGAAATTTGAACATTATATTTGTCTGTGAAAACCTCAGAACTTTATAATTCACCATTTATATTCAAGAGTTGGTTTACAGTATTTATGTTATTTACAAACCAATCATGTAAGTAGAGTGTTTTGTTTCTGTGTGAGATGTACGTGTTGTTCCACAGGATACAACTGTGAGGAGAGTAATTATGTTTAAAAAAAAGAGCCCAACATAATAAGAGCTGTTGATGAAAGTTAGCTAGCTTTACAGGGAGTTTTCCAACAGAGTAAGGACACAGTAATAGAAAATTAAGACCACCGAATTTACCGAAAATGTGATTGGGAAAAATATTCCCAAAACTATCTGGATTCTTCAGAAATCTTTTAATCCAGTTGATTTTTATAATTTGATTAAATACTGTAAAGGTCAAAACATTATGTCCACCTTCAGCTAAAGGGTTAGAAAGAACAGTTTTTTTTAATATTTGGGATTATTTTTCCATATAAATTTAAAAAGGATCTTATCTAGTTGGGAACATATAGAATTAGAGATATCTAATGATGAGAACATATAAGGAGCTCTTGACATCCCTTCTGCTTTGCTTAACAAGACTCTACCATATATAAATAAATCCCTGGCTAACAAGCAGTTATATTTCTTTTTAATTGTCTCAATAACAGGAATAAGATTGCTATCCATAACTTCTTTTGGATCTTTAGAGATTTTAATTCCTAGATAGGTTACAGTGTCTTTAACGGGAATGTTACAAATTTCAGTACAACCAATATTATTTAGGGATAGAATTTCACATTTTTTTAAATGAAGGTTTAAGCCTGATACTTCAGAGAATTGAGATATAGCAGATAGAGCCAAGGGAACTTCCTTTGTGCTTTTTAAAAATAGTGTTGTATCATCCGCTAGTTGTGATATTTTGATTTCTTTACTGAAAACATCAATTCCTTTAAAAGAGTTCTGTAACATTAAATAATTTAAAACTTGAGCAACCAGCAAGTAGATATAAGGAGAAGCTGGACGTCCTTGTCGCACACCTTTGTTTACACTAAATCTGTGAGACGTGCCATATAAAAGTTTCACAGAGCTATTATTATCTTTGTAAAGTGTTTTGATAGCACTTATGAAAAAATCCCCAAAGTTGAAAAAGGATAAAGTATCAAAAATAAATTTACGATTAATTGTGTCAAAGGCCTTCTGGAAGTCTAGAAAAAGTATTACAGGGTCACCAGCAATTACATTTCTATAATTAACCAAATCTAAGACTAATCTAATATTATTAGAAATATGGCGTCCAGGCATGAATCCACTTTGAGATTTGTGTATAATGTCATTCATCCCACTTTTTAGCCGATTGGTCAGAACAGAAGCAAGAATTTTATAATCATTGTTCAGTAAAGTAATGCCACGCCAATTATCAATGATTAAATGATCCTTATTTGGTTTTGGAATAAGTGTTATCAAACCCTGTTTCATTGAATGAGGCAGTTCTTCTTTACTGATGGCTTCGTTGTATACTGCAATTAGGAATTTTGAAACTTCGGCAGAAAATGTATGATAAAATTCTGAAGTAAGGCCATCATTTCCTGGTGATTTGTTGAGTTTAAGATTTTTAATACCCCACTTTATTTCTTCAATAGATAATGTTTAATCACATTCCTCTTTGAGACTATTACTTGCTTTTTTTCATATCTTTCAAAGAGTTGAATGTACTAGAGCTGCTGTTACAGATATCATTTTTATATAAAATTGCATAAAAATTTGATATGTATTTTGAAATCACAGTATAATCTTCTGCTTTTGTGTTTTCTATTTTTAATTTAGAAAGTGAATTTCTCTCTATGTTTCTTTTTTCTATACTAAAGAAATATTTACTATTTTTCTCACCTTCTTCGATCCACTTTAATCTGGACCGTATAAAAGCTCCCTTGGCTCTCTCTCTATAAAATTCATCCAATTCCTGCTGAAGATTATCTAATTGTGGAGGCACATCGCCATCATCCCCTAACATATTCAACGTGATGTCTGAAATACATTTAATTAAATTCTCTATTTTAACTCTTTTCTTTTTAGCCAACTCTTTACTAAATTGAATTGCAAATTTCCTAATTTCATATTTAAGCAATTCCCAATACCTCCCATAGTCATCATTAGAAATTGCATATTGCCAGTACTGTTCAATAAGGTTTTTTATAACTCCAGTAAATTCCTTATTGCATAACAAAGAACTATTACATTTCCAATGATTAAAAACCCTTTTATCTTGACTTGTAAGATTTAGTTTGAGTAGAATTGTTCTTGGTCAGTCATTATAGCAGGACAAATTTTAATTTCTGTGACCTGTCTTTCCATATCTTTGACCGCTCGGTCACATGACGTCACGCCGTCGTCACGGCTTGGCGCTCCAGTCTTGGTCTGGGTCTCATTCACATGAACGGAGGAAGGGAAATAACTCTGGATTCAGCTATTAGTGCGTTTTACAACTTTTAGGACCTAATGATTTAAATAAGAACTAATAGAGTGTTCATACTGGGGAGTTGATTCACCTCAAAATAAATGATCCTCTGAGTTACAGACGTCTCTTTCCCAATGTAAGTCTATGGGAAAAGTCTTTTTGGGCTCAATGGCATCACGTGACGAACACAGAAGTTGCAGTTCCGCCGTTTGGCCACTACGAAAGTTGGGATTGGTGTACATGGTGTAATAAGAACCTTTCCTCACAATCCCGTATAGATATTTGGCTCATTTCTAATGATCTTGTTAATCTGGTTGCAGACGTTTTTATAGAACCCGCTATTTTAACAGATCATAAAGGTATTTTCATTAAACTTGATCTAAAGGATTCCTCTACACAGAAATATGGGTCAGGCTATTGGAAACTCATCATTTCCTGTGTAACTGTTGTGATTGTTTTCTGTTTACGACGTGTTGTGTTACTGCACTTTACGACAATGTTGAATGTTAGCGGGAACTTCCCATGCCATGGCTACTGATGTGTTTTACCGGAGCTGTGAAGAGAAAGAGAAAATAAACAAACCAAACGACATATACAGTGTGATTCTTTTACAAGATGGACAACGAAGCTGAAAGCGCAACAGGTTATGGGCCCAGGCACAGCACAGGAGGAAGATGGCAAAGGTTAGTTTTCGACGGAGACGAAAACAACTACGAACTTTGGGAGGTAAAGTTTCTTGGCCACTTGAGAATAATAGGCTTAAAGGACACAATACTCTCCGCCGCTGACCCCGATCCAGAAAAGAATGCAGAATGCTACGCGGAATTAATTCAATACCTTGATGACAAAAGCCTCTCGTTGGTGATGAGAGATGCGGCGGATGACGGAAGAAAAGCCCTACAAATACTACGGAGTCATTACGCCACTCAGGGTAAGCCAAGAATTATCGCCCTGTATACAGAGCAGTAACTTCCCTAAGGAAAGGGCCTGAAGAGACTGTGACAGACTATATTATACGTGCTGAAAGAGCAGTAACTTCCCTAAGGAAAGGGCCTGAAGAGACTGTGACAGACTATATTATACGTGCTGAAAGAGCAGTAACTTCCCTAAGGAAAGGGCCTGAAGAGACTGTGACAGACTATATATTATATGTGCTGAAAGAGCAGTAACTTCCCTAAAGAAAGGGCCTGAAGAGACTGTGACAGACTATATTATACGTGCTGAAAGAGCAGTAACTTCCCTAAGGAAAGGGCCTGAAGAGACTGTGACAGACTATATTATACGTGCTGAAAGAGCAGTAACTTCCCTAAGGAAAGGGCCTGAAGAGACTGTGACAGACTATATTATACGTGCTGAAAGAGCAGTAACTTCACTAAGGTAAGAGCCTGAAGACACTGTGACAGACTATATTATACGTGCTGAAAGAGCAGTAACTTCACTAAGGAAAGAGCCTGAAGAGACTGTGACAGACTATATTATACGTGCTGAAAGAGCAGTAACTTCACTCAGGAAAGAGCCTGAAGAGACTGTGACAGACTATATTATACGTGCTGAAAGAGCAGTAACTTCACTAAGGAAAGAGCCTGAAGAGACTGTGACAGACTATATTATACGTGCTGAAAGAGCAGTAACTTCCCTAAGGAAAGGGCCTGAAGAGACTGTGACAGACTATATATTATACGTGCTGAAAGAGCAGTAACTTCCCTAAAGAAAGGGCCTGAAGAGACTGTGACAGACTATATTATACGTGCTGAAAGAGCAGTAACTTCCCTAAGGAAAGAGCCTGAAGAGACTGTGACAGACTATATTATACGTGCTGAAAGAGCAGTAACTTCCCTAAGGAAAGGGCCTGAAGAGACTGTGACAGACTATATTATACGTGCTGAAAGAGCAGTAACTTCACTAAGGAAAGAGCCTGAAGAGACTGTGACAGACTATATTATACGTGCTGAAAGAGCAGTAACTTCACTAACGAAAGAGCCTGAAGAGACTGTGACAGACTATATTATACGTGCTGAAAGAGCAGTAACTTCACTAAGGAAAGGGCCTGAAGAGACTGTGACAGACTATATTATACTTCCCTAAGGAAAGGGCCTGAAGAGACTGTGACAGACTATATTATACGTGCTGAAAGAGCAGTAACTTCCCTAAGGAAAGGGCCTGAAGAGACTGTGACAGACTATATTATACGTGCTGAAAGAGCAGTAACTTCCCTAAGGAAAGAGCCTGAAGAGACTGTGACAGACTATATTATACGTGCTGAAAGAGCAGTAACTTCCCTAAGGAAAGGGCCTGAAGAGACTGTGACAGACTATATTATACGTGCTGAAAGAGCAGTAACTTCCCTAAGGAAAGGGCCTGAAGAGACTGTGACAGACTATATTATACGTGCTGAAAGAGCAGTAACTTCCCTAAGGAAAGAGCCTGAAGAGACTGTGACAGACTATATTATACGTGCTGAAAGAGCAGTAACTTCACTAAGGAAAGAGCCTGAAGAGACTGTGACAGACTATATTATACGTGCTGAAAGAGCAGTAACTTCCCTAAGGAAAGAGCCTGAAGAGACTGTGACAGACTATATTATACGTGCTGAAAGAGCAGTAACTTCCTCAGGAAAGAGCCTGAAGAGACTGTGACAGACTATATTATACGTGCTGAAAGAGCAGTAACTTCACTAAGGAAAGAGCCTGAAGAGACTGTGACAGACTATATTATACGTGCTGAAAGAGCAGTAACTTCACTAAGGAAAGAGCCTGAAGAGACTGTGACAGACTATATTATACGTGCTGAAAGAGCAGTAACTTCCCTAAGGAAAGGGCCTGAAGAGACTGTGACAGACTATATTATACGTGCTGAAAGAGCAGTAACTTCACTAAGGAAAGAGCCTGAAGAGACTGTGACAGACTATATTATACGTGCTGAAAGAGCAGTAACTTCACTAAGGAAAGAGCCTGAAGAGACTGTGACAGACTATATTATACGTGCTGAAAGAGCAGTAACTTCCCTAAGGAAAGAGCCTGAAGAGACTGTGACAGGCTATATTATACCTGCTGAAAGAGCAGTAACTTCCCTCAGGAAAGAGCCTGAAGAGACTGTGACAGACTATATTATACGTACTGAAAGAGCAGTAACTTCCCTAAGAAATGCAAAGGAAGTGATTAGTGATGGACTAATAGTAGCTATGATTCTGAAGGGCCTCCCATAGTCATACAAGCCTTTCGCCATCCATACGACACAGAGCAGCGAGGAGTTGACGTTTACTAAGTTCAAAAGTAAACTCCGAAGCTATGAAGAGACAGAAAGGTTCGACACCAAACCAAAATCGGACAATGTGATGAAAGTGGACACAAAGTCGGTGACCTGCTACAGCTGTGGAAACCGCGGCCATATGGCGAGAGACTGCCGACAAAAAGGAGTAGCTAAGTGGTGCAGCTACCGCAGCAGCTCGACACACAGAGGAAAACCAATCACAAAGATGATGCAAAACAAACTGCGGAGAGACAAGAAGACAAAAAGGAAGAACAGACATTTGTATTCAAGGTCAGCCAAAAGTTTCTACCAGACAACATTAAAAGAAATGGAATAATGGTAGATTGTGGAGCTACATCTCACATCATCAGAGAGAAAAAACAATTTGTGAGATTTGATGAGACTTTCGACCCAAAGAAACACTACATGGAGCTAGCAGATGGAAGCAGGATGAACAATGTGGCATTGAGGCGAGGTGACGCAGAGGTACCTTTGCAGGACTCAGAGGGGAAATGTGTCGCAGTCACACTGAGGAATGCTTTATTCATCCCAACATATCCTCAGAGCATATTCTCTGTGAAAGCAGCCACAACTGATGCAGTCAAAGTGATCTTCAAGGAGGGACAAAATGAACTCATAAAGAAAGATGGAACAATCTTCCACATCGGGGAACACGAGAGACTGTACTACCTGAAAACGGTAAATAATCACAAACAATGCATCGATGATTCAGTAAATGATATGATGTCCAGTGACAAAGTGAATTTAACTTGTGATGTCAAAACATGGCATGAGATTTTGGGACACTGCAATGTAGATGATGTGTTGAAATTGCCAGATGTAGTAGAGGGCATGAAGATCACATGTAACACCAAGATAGAGTGTAATGTTTGCACAGAGGGGAAATTTGTCAACACCAGAAATAAGAAAACAGATGCAAAAGCTAATGTGCCCCTGGAGCTGGTTCATACTGATTTGGCAGGTCCTATTGATCCAACCAGCCTAGAGGGACAAAAATATGCCATTTCATTCACAGATGATTTCTCAGGCTCAGTGTCTGTGTACTTCCTTAAAAACAAGAGTGAGACAACATTAGCAACGGAGAGGTTCCTAGCAGACAGCGCACCATACGGCACTGTAAAATGTATCAGATCAGATAACGGCACAGAATACACGAGCAATGCTTTTCAGTCACTATTAAGGGAGAAAGGTATAAGACATGAGACATCATCCCCTTACTCTCCTCACCAAAATGGTACAGCCGAGAGACAATGGAGAACCCTTTTTGAAATGGGAAGGTGTCTACTATTAAAGGGCCTGAAGAGACTGTGACAGACTTGAAAGGTATTAGACTGTGACAGACTATTATACGTGCTGAAAGAGCAGTAACTTCCCTAAGGAAAGGGCCTGAAGAGACTGTGACAGACTATATATTATACGTGCTGAAAGAGCAGTAACTTCCCTAAGGAAAGGGCCTGAAGAGACTGTGACAGACTATATTATACGTGCTGAAAGAGCAGTAACTTCACTAAGGAAAGAGCCTGAAGAGACTGTGACAGACTATATTATACGTGCTGAAAGAGCAGTAACTTCACTAAGGAAAGAGCCTGAAGAGACTGTGACAGGCTATATTATACGTGCTGAAAGAGCAGTAACTTCCCTAAGGAAAGGGCCTGAAGAGACTGTGACAGACTATATTATACGTGCTGAAAGAGCAGTAACTTCACTAAGGTAAGAGCCTGAAGACACTGTGACAGACTATATTATACGTGCTGAAAGAGCAGTAACTTCCCTAAGGAAAGGGCCTGAAGAGACTGTGACAGACTATATATTATACGTGCTGAAAGAGCAGTAACTTCCCTAAAGAAAGGGCCTGAAGAGACTGTGACAGACTATATTATACGTGCTGAAAGAGCAGTAACTTCCCTAAGGAAAGGGCCTGAAGAGACTGTGACAGACTATATTATACGTGCTGAAAGAGCAGTAACTTCCCTAAAGAAAGGGCCTGAAGAGACTGTGACAGACTATATTATACGTGCTGAAAGAGCAGTAACTTCCCTAAGGAAAGAGCCTGAAGAGACTGTGACAGACTATATTATACGTGCTGAAAGAGCAGTAACTTCCCTAAGGAAAGGGCCTGAAGAGACTGTGACAGACTATATTATACGTGCTGAAAGAGCAGTAACTTCCCTAAGGAAAGGGCCTGAAGAGACTGTGACAGACTATATTATACGTGCTGAAAGAGCAGTAACTTCCCTAAGGAAAGGGCCTGAAGAGACTGTGACAGACTATATTATACGTGCTGAAAGAGCAGTAACTTCACTAAGGAAAGAGCCTGAAGAGACTGTGACAGACTATATTATACGTGCTGAAAGAGCAGTAACTTCACTAAGGAAAGAGCCTGAAGAGACTGTGACAGGCTATATTATACGTGCTGAAAGAGCAGTAACTTCCCTAAGGAAAGGGCCTGAAGAGACTGTGACAGGCTATATTATACGTGCTGAAAGAGCAGTAACTTCACTAAGGTAAGAGCCTGAAGACACTGTGACAGACTATATTATACGTGCTGAAAGAGCAGTAACTTCACTAAGGAAAGAGCCTGAAGAGACTGTGACAGACTATATTATACGTGCTGAAAGAGCAGTAACTTTCCTCAGGAAAGAGCCTGAAGAGACTGTGACAGACTTTATTATACGTGCTTTAAGAGCAGTAACTTCACTCAGGAAAGAGCCTGAAGAGACTGTGACAGACTATATTATACGTGCTGAAAGAGCAGTAACTTCACTAAGGAAAGAGCCTGAAGAGACTGTGACAGGCTATATTATACGTGCTGAAAGAGCAGTAACTTCCCTAAGGAAAGAGCCTGAAGAGACTGTGACAGGCTATATTATACCTGCTGAAAGAGCAGTAACTTCCCTAAGGAAAGAGCCTGAAGAGACTGTGACAGGCTATATTATACCTGCTGAAAGAGCAGTAACTTCCCTCAGGAAAGAGCCTGAAGAGACTGTGACAGGCTATATTATACGTGCTGAAAGAGCAGTAACTTCCCTCAGGAAAGAGCCTGAAGAGACTGTGACAGACTATATTATACGTACTGAAAGAGCAGTAACTTCCCTAAGAAATGCAAAGGAAGTGATTAGTGATGGACTAATAGTAGCTATGATTCTGAAGGGCCTCCCATAGTCATACAAGCCTTTCGCCATCCATACGACACAGAGCAGCGAGGAGTTGACGTTTACTAAGTTCAAAAGTAAACTCCGAAGCTATGAAGAGACAGAAAGGTTCGACACCAAACCAAAATCGGACAATGTGATGAAAGTGGACACGAAGTCGGTGACCTGCTACAGCTGTGGAAACCGCGGCCATATTGCGAGAGACTGCCGACAAAAAGGAGTAGCTAAATGGTGCAGCTACCGCAGCAGCTCGACACACAGAGGAAAACCAATCACAAAGATGATGCAAAACAAACTGTGGAGAGACAAGAAGACAAAAAGGAAGAACAGACATTTGTATTCAAGGTCAGCCAAAAGTTTCTACCAGACAACATTAAAAGAAATGGAATAATGGTAGATTGTGGAGCTACATCTCACATCATCAGAGAGAAAAAACAATTTGTGAGATTTGATGAGACTTTCGACCCAAAGAAACACTACATGGAGCTAGCAGATGGAAGCAGGATGAACAATGTGGCATAGAGGCGAGGTGACGCAGAGGTGTCTTTGCAGGACTCAGAGGGGAAATGTGTCGCAGTCACACTGAGGAATGCTTTATTCATCCCAACATATCCTCAGAGCATATTCTCTGTGAAAGCAGCCACAACTGATGCAGTCAAAGTGATCTTCAAGGAGGGACAAAATGAACTCATAAAGAAAGATGGAACAATCTTCCACATCGGGGAACACGAGAGACTGTACTACCTGAAAACGGTAAATAATCACAAACAATGCATCGATGATTCAGTAAATGATATGATGTCCAGTGACAAAGTGAATTTAACTTGTGATGTCAAAACATGGCATGAGATTTTGGGACACTGCAATGTAGATGATGTGTTGAAATTGCCAGATGTAGTAGAGGGCATGAAGATCACATGTAACACCAAGATAGAGTGTAATGTTTGCACAGAGGGGAAATTTGTCAACACCAGAAATAAGAAAACAGATGCAAAAGCTAATGTGCCCCTGGAGCTGGTTCATACTGATTTGGCAGGTCCTATTGATCCAACCAGCCTAGAGGGACACAAATATGCCATTTCATTCACAGATGATTTCTCAGGCTCAGTGTCTGTGTACTTCCTTAAAAACAAGAGTGAGACA
Source organism: Sebastolobus alascanus (assembly GCA_916701645.2). Lineage (NCBI taxonomy): Eukaryota > Metazoa > Chordata > Actinopteri > Perciformes > Sebastidae > Sebastolobus > Sebastolobus alascanus. The sequence goes on along the minus strand of CAKAOJ020000138.1, from coordinate 1,254,170 downwards.
ACATTAGCAACGGAGAGGTTCCTAGCAGACAGCGCACCATACGGCACTGTAAAATGTATCAGATCAGATAACGGCACAGAATACACGAGCAATGCTTTTCAGTCACTATTAAGGGAGAAAGGTATAAGACATGAGACATCTTCCCCTTACTCTCCTCACCAAAATGGTACAGCCGAGAGACAATGGAGAACCCTTTTTGAAATGGGAAGGTGTCTACTATTAGAAAAGGGATTACCAAAAGTATTGTGGCCTTATGCTGTTCAAAATGCTGCTCATATTCGCAACAGATGTTACCACGACAGGACTAAAAACACGCCATACTTCATGATAACAGAAAGAAAGCCAGATCTCTCAAAAATGTGGGTGTTTGGATCAGACTGTTACGCATGCAAGCATGATCACAAGAAACTGGACCCCCGATGAGAAAAAGGAATATTTGTGGGGTACAGTAAGAACAGCCCAGCATACCAGGTCTATAATCCACATACAGAAAGGGTGTCAAAACACAGACTGGTGAAATTCATTAAAAAGAACAGCGTAGAACAACAGACACAAACAGATGAGTGTGATTCAGAAATCCAGGCATACGAGAACAGAGAACCTGAAAATGAGAATAGTGCTGATGTGCCACAGAGTCAGGACAGTACAGATAATCAGATCCTGTGTGAAAACGAGGAGAATGTAAACACAGATGATACAGATGTGTTACAACATGAGGAAAATACAGAAAACGTAACCCTAAATGAAAATGAAAACAGTACAGACACAAAAACTAGACATAATCAAAATCATCGCTACCCAAAGAGAGAAAAGAAACCTCCTAAATACTTGGAGGATTATCTACCAGACTTTAAAGTTAAAGATGTAACTCAAACAACTGTTGATCATTGTTACAGGGCTGTATGTGGGATTCCCCAAACCTATAGTGAAGCCCGGATATCACCCGAGGCGCCCAGAGGGGAACACGCTATGAAGGAGGAGATCAACTCACTTAAAGAAAATGACACTTTCGAACTGATTCCTTTACCAGAAGGTAGAAACACAGTAGGAGGAAAATGGGTCTATGCCCTCAAAGAGAACACAGAAAAGGGAAAAATCTTCAAAGCTAGATATGTAGCAAAGGGGTACAACCAAACAGAAGGCATAGACTATCATGAGACTTTTGCCCCAACAGCAAACATTACATCTGTACGGGCATTAATGCAGGTAGCAGTTCAAAACAACCTCATTGTCCATCAGATGGACGTAAAGACAGCATATTTACATGCTCCAATAGACGAAGAAATTTTCTTAGAATAACCAGAAGGATTTGAAAAGACATCAGAAACAGGAGAGAAGTTGGTGTACAAGTTAAAGAAATCCCTTTATGGTTTAAAACAATCAGAGAGAAACTGGTACAAACTTCTAAATGATCATCTTGAACAGAACAACTTTGTGAGAAACCTGTCTGACCACTGTGTGTATAGGAAACAGATTGAAAATGACACTATTATTGTACTCATTTGGGTGGATGATCTAATCATTGCAGCCAGCAATAATGACCTACTCAATAGTTTCAAAGAAACCATGAGATCCAAATTCAACATGAAAGATCTCGGGAAAATATCATGCTTTCTGGGCATACAGTTTGAACAGAAGGAAGGGGAAATCAAAATGAATCAAAAAGGGTACATCATAAAAATGCTTGATAAGTTTGGGATGTCAGAGTGTAAACCCAGATCTACTCCATGTGAGCTAAAACTAGAGGATGTCACAAATGAGGAGGATGACAAAAAGGAGGTTGTTAACCCCAAAGATTATGGTGAGATTGTGGGCAGTCTGATTTATGCCATGACCTGCACCAGACCAGATATTAGTTGGATTGTGAGCAAACTTTCACAAACACTGGCAAAGCCAAAAGCAGAGAACTTAGTGGCTGCTAAACATGTCTTGAGATACCTAAAAGGTACGAGTGACTACGAACTGAGTTTCAAGAAAAGTGAAGAGGATTTAAACCTGATAGCATTCAGTGACTCTGATTGGGCATCTTCAGTGGAAGATAGACGTAGCACTACACGGTATTGTTTTAGCCTGACAAAACAAGGTCCTGCAATTTCATGGAAATGAAAGAAACAGCCGACAGTGGCTCTGTCGACTTGTGAGGCTGAATACATTGGTCTAGCAACCACTACTCAAGAAAGCATGCACTTAACTCAACTGTTAAATGGCATGGATAACAGAGTGTACACCTGTACAAAGCTTCATGGTGACAATCAGGGGGCCGTTGCACTGAGTAAGAACCCAGTGAACAGACAGAGGTCCAAACACATTGATGTAAAATATCATTTCATTCGTGAAGCACTCAGTGAGGGTAAAATAGATATTGTCTACTGCCCATCAGAAAACATGGCTGCAGACATATTGACAAAACCTGTAGCAAAGGCAAAAATTGTCAAATTCAAAAGGTGGTTCTTTGGAAGTTAAGTACATGGCTTGAGATGATGAGAACAAGTGGGGGTGTTAAGTTATGTCCTCATCTGTAATGTTAGGAATGTTAACTATAAGTTGTATTATTTTGGTGTCCACTTTAATTGTAAGTCATACGTCCTGTTTTATGTGACGTCATTTCCTGTGTAACTGTCGTGATTGTTTTCTGTTTACGACGTGTTGTGTTACTGCACTTTACGGCAATGTTGAATGTTAGCGGGAACTTCCCATGCCATGGCTACTGATGTGTTTTACCAGTGCTGTGAAGAGAAAGAGAAAATAAACAAACCAAACGACATATACGATGTGATTCTTTTACAAGATGGACAACGAAGCTGAAAGCGCAACACTGTGCTATAGGAATTTATGGGTACTTTTGGGAATTAATGAAATATGAAATTCGAAGCGTTGCTATTAAAAAAGGTAAAGCACTAGCAAACCTAAAAAGAGATAAAGAACTTAAAGTCATCAAAGCAATTTTAGATCTGCAAATGAAAAATTGTGGAACTCTAACAAGTCAAGATGTACTAAATATGAATCTGTTACAAAGCCAGTTAGATCATATTTATGAGGAGAAAACTCAGGGTGCCTTTATTAGATCAAGGCGTAAATGGCTTGAACAAGGTGAAAGAAACACCAAATATTTTTTGGGGTTAGAAAAGAGAAATGCTGAATTTGCAAAAATGTGTAAATTGATGGTTAATGGCACAGTTACTGACGATCCTAAAATTATTTCACAACATGTAGCTCAATTTTATCAAAACTTATATTCTTCAGCCTGTGGAACTTCTCATATTGAAACCTTCTTAGACAACATTTCAATGAACACAAATAAAATAAATGATGATTTTAGAGATTTTTGTGAGAAGGAAATATCTTTACCTGAAATTACTGAATGTATTAAATGTCTTAAAGAAAACAAGTCCCCAGGTAATGATGGTCTGACAGGGGAATTTTATAAAACCTTTACTTCTAAACTTGCACCTTTCTTACTAGCAATGTTGAGAGAATCTGTTCAAAAGGTTAAGTTCCCTACTACATTAAGGCAGGGGGTGATTACATTAATTCCAAAAACAAACAAAGATAGATTAAATATCGAAAATTGGAGACCTACTAGTCTAGTTAATAACGATGGTAAACTATTTGCTTTAATCTTTGCTAACAGACTAAAACAAGGATTGAATCAAATAATAGATGAAGAGCAATCTGGTTTTATGCAGAAGAGACATATTAGTAATAATATTCGTTTGATACTGGATCTGATAGACAATAATAATCTGATACCTGATGAAAGTTTTATTTTGTTTATTGACTTTTACAAGGCTTTCGACACGATTGAACATGAGTTCCTTTTCAAAGCCATTCCATTCTTTGGTTTTGGAAAATACTTTCAAAATGCAATCCAGACACTATATAATGGCTGTTCCAGCTCTGTGAAGTTAATGCATGGTACCTCTGAAAGGTTTTTCATTTATCGGGTATTAGACAAGGCTGTCCGGTTTCCCCTTTTTTGTTTTTGTTAGTTAACCAAATAATGGCTACTCATGTTAAAAAATCACCCTTCCTAGGAATAAATGCAGTGGGGAAGAATTTCAAACTTGCTCAATTAGCAGACGATACTACAATTTTTCTGAAATACCAAAGTCAGGTTTCAAAAGCAGGGGATTGTATAAATGAGTTTACAAATGTTTCAGGTTTAAAAATGAACTTAGATAAATCTGTTTTATTTCCAATAAAAACCTGTAATCTTTTGGATTGTTACGGGATCCCAATTAAAGAAAAGGTTACATACCTAGGCATTGTTATTTATAAGAATGTGGAACAAAGATGTAAGTTAAATTTTGACCCTATTGTTGAAAAAACTAAAGTGAAATTGAATTTGTGGCTAATGAGAGATATTTCTATATATTGTAGGGTTCTGTTATCCAAAACAGAAGTTACAATTATACAATTATAACCAAGGAATTGGATAAGATGCTATATGATTATATTTGGAGGAAAAAAACCCATTATCTTAAAAAAGATGTTATTAGAGGAAGTAGAGAACAAGGTGACAGTTTAATATCTTGAATAGTACTTTTAAGGTTAAGTGGATTATAGAGTTTTTGAAGATTCCCAACAGTATCTGGGATGCTTTCCCTGCATATTTATTTAATTCTATTGGTGGCATTGATTTTTTGCTAAAATGCAATTTTTCTGTTGACAAAATCCCAATTAAACTAGCGAACTATCATAAGCAAGCACTTTTAGCCTGGAAATTAGCAGACAAACACAATTTCAGTCCTCACAGATATTTTATTTAGAATAATAAGGATATGTTGTATAAAAATAAATCACTGTTTTATCGCTCATGGGTTGACAATGGAATTTTGTTAGTTGGTCAACTGGTAAATAATAATAATGGTCTGTTGAAGTCATATTCAGAATTTCATCAAAGATTTAAGATACCAGTCACACCCAAGGAATATTATTTTTGATGCAGTTCCCAAAGGTTCTCTTCAATTTTTAAAGAATTGTAATCACACAGAAACTGACATTATTAGTTCTGAGCATATTTTTATTGGAGATATTAACATTCTGAATAAGCCATGCACTAACAGACACATTAGAGATGTTTTGAACTGTGTAACACCTCCTATTGGTCGTCTATATACGGGTGATTTACAGTGGAAAAAGGCTTGTTGTGTTCTAAACAAATACTGTATCAATAATAAAGTGAAAGAAGTATCCTTCAAGATTTTACAGAGAATTTACCCTGTTAAAGAAGTATTAGAAAGATTTAAAATAAATATAGACTCTACATGTGTTTTCTGCGATTTCAGATCGAGAAACAATATTTCATTGTTTTTTTCACTGTAATCGTTCGACTTTATTTTGGACAGATATGCAAAATTTCATAAATAGAAAAATGAGTACTAATGTACAGATTAATGTATTTGATGTGATGCTATATTTTGTGTTTTATGGGATGGATAGCAACATTACCTCTATAATTCAGCTTCTGATTATACTTGGTAAATTCCACATCCATAATGGAAATGATACTTTTGTACTTGTCAAGTGTTGAAAATAAAGTTATGAAAAAAAAAAAAAAAAAAAAGTCCGGATCGACGACCGGCGCACTTCCTGGGGGCTTGCCGTAAACACATGTCTATGGCCGTAAACACATGTCTATGGCCGTAAACACATGTCTATGGCCGTAAACACATGTCTATGGCAGTAAACACATGTCTATTGCCGTATAGAGGTTAAAAAAACAGTGAAATATCTTGGTATCTTAATAGATAAATCATCGTCCAATAGAATATCTGACAATTTTTTGCCCAAAATAGAAAAAGCAAAAAAAGTCTTTAATTGTTGGTTGCAAAGAGACCTAACTATACAAGGCCGAGTTCTTCTGTCACAGGCAGAGGGTATTTCCAGATTAGTGTACCCTGCCATCTCCCTTTATGTTGATCCAAAGATTTGTTCTGCCATTGATTCTCTTCTATTTAAGTTCGTATGGAAAAATAAAACTGAGTATGTTAAAAGAAAGACATGTATTAGAAGCTACTTGGAGGGAGGTTTTAATGCCCTAGATTTCCAAACAATCAATCAGATCTTTAAGATCAATTGGATTAAGCAGTGTTTGTCTAAAAACTCTCAATGGTTTTACATTCCTAATTTGTTATTCGATAAATGTGGTGGCCTAAGATTTCTGTTATCATGTAACTATAAATGTAACAAACTGCCCCTCAAGCTTGCCAATTTCCATAAACAAGCTCTTGAAGCCTCGATGCCTTCAAACATAACTTTTCCCCACATTCTTGTATAATTTGGAACAACCAGCATGTATTGTTCAGGAACAAGACCATGTATAAAAGAGAATGGATTGATAAGGGTGTAATCTTTGTGTTAGATGTTCTCACTGATAGGGGCAACCCCTAAGGATTTCAGGAATTTATTCTTAAAAAGGATTTAACCATTTCTCGAACAGATTATAACAATGTTATAAAAAGTATATCGCCGAAATTACTATTTCTTATTAAAAGTGCATTGTTATATAGTCCTTTAAACGGAAGAATCCCCAAGCTCCTAATTGGTGGGAAGGAACTCGTTAACTATACATGTAATAATCGTCACATCAGGAAAGTTTTGATTTCAGATAAAAGTTATTTTCCCAAATCAATGCTGATATGGAAACTTAACTTTCCAGATATCTTAGTAGAGAAAGTATGTTCTGACCCAAATAAGTTCCTCATTCCAAATAAAATAAAAGAGGTCCACATGAAGATATTGCACAGATATTACCCATGCAATAAGCTTTTACATAAATTTAAAGCAGACATATCTCCTATGTGCTCCTTCTGTAAAACAGAATCTGAATCCATATCTCACTTATTCTATGAATGCACATTCTCTCTAGAGTTCTGGGTCGAAGTCTCCCTACTGGTTTATACAAACTGTAATATATTAACACCAATATTGGAAGACATGGTCCTGTTTTTGAAGTGTAATACAAAATCTCAGTTTGTTAACAATGCTATTAAGCTTTTGTGTCTTATTGGTAAATACCATATACATAAAGCTAGAGTGCTTCAAACAACCCCAAATTTCCACTTATTTTGTGTTGAATTGCAATATCTCTTTGACTGTTTCCAAGATCACTACAAACAAAAAAGCTATTTTGACATCCCAAATATACAAAAAAATTGTTATGTAAAGAAAATATTAACAGATGAACTATATAAATTTAAAATATCTGGTAATTTCCCTTGTACTAAATGTCATTGTTGCGTATCTTTATTTATTATGTTTTTATATTAATTGTATTTGATCTCTTTTCTGTCTTTAATCTCATGTTGTCCATGTGATATATTGATGATTTATGAGTTATGATGTAAAATCGTCATTCTCTTGTTCCATATAAAATGTATTGTTGAAAGAATTCAATAAAAAAAAAAACATGTCTATGGCCGTAAAGGCCGTAAACATATGTCTATGGCTGTAAAGGCCAGACTAATGCTGAAGTTTACAGCGACACCTGCTGGACAGGAGCTCCACACTATTAAACATGTTTAAAAGAGGGAACTGTTCACTTGTGTTGTTTTTCTATTCACACAATTTTATGTTCAAGTTTCTACAAACAGACTAATCTGTGTTGGAGAGGTCAGTTACTTGGTGGAAAAAGTACTTTTACAAGTATTTTTAGTTCTTTATTTGTGCATATAATAATACGGAGCCCCTTAAGGGACACAGCGAGAATTTTTTTGAGGACTACTTTTGCTTTTTCGCACAATGTTTTGCGTTACCTTGAAATATGTTTTGCGTTCTCTCGCTCAGAAGGAATGGAAGAAGAAAAGTATTGCGAGGGAAAGCAAAACTTCTGCAATATTTTTGCGATAAGGTAACGCGAAACATATTGCAAGGTAACGCAAAAGTAGTCTTTAAAAAAATTCATTCTGTGACCCTTAAGGGATCTCCGTATAATAATAATAATACAAAAAGAGAAGAGGTTAACAATAACCCACCTAAAATAGAAATTAAAGACAGCTGTATTACAATGTACAAACAGACGCAAACACTTTTAAAATGTATAAAAGAAAGAAAAGAATACTATTCCAAACAAGAAATGCTAGGGATAAAAAGACAGAAGGAAAAAATAAATAAATAAAAAACCAGGATGACAATACTCTGCTACGAACAAAGTCCTGAATTAAAAATGTTACTTGAGTAAAAGTACATATATATTAGCATTAAGACATACTTAAAGTACCAAAAGTAAAAGTATTTATTATGTAGAACAATAGAATAATATTATTGTATTCTGAATTTATATTATTTATTATTAACATTTATTAGTTGATTGTCGTTTAATATATTTTGTATTAATCCAAATCGGTATAAAAGTAACTAAAGCTGTCAAGTGGAGTAAAAACTACAATATTTTCCCTCTGAAATGTAGTAGAAGCACATAGAGGCATAAAATGGAAATACTCATGTAAAGTACAAGTACCTGTTAATTGTGTAATGAAATAAACTGAACTGGATATCTGCTAGAAGGGAAATCTAATTTACAACCTGACGTTATGATTTTAATGATTTGTGGTTAAAGGGATGAAACATCCAGAGCATCAGTGAGGACCTTCGTCTTCCTCGGTTTTCTGGGGTCGACTCTGGCAGAGCTTCATCACTCCGGCTGTTCTCTTCCTCCTCCTCTTCCTCTTCCTCTGCTGTCTGACAGACTGAGTCACATCTCTGTCAGTCTGTCTTCCTCCCTCAGTCCATCACTCTCCCTCTCAGAGACAGCAACAGATCAACAGCTCACATTTTCTATCTGTTCGAAATGTACCTTAAAAGGTACAAGTATTTAATCCTCTTATCAACATGGGAGTGGACAAATATGCTGCTTTATGTAAATGTATGTATATATTTATTATTGGATATCAATTAACAACACAAAACAATGACAGATATTGTCCAGTCCTAGTGTAAAGAGCTTTGAGTGGTCGGAAGACTAGAAAGGAGAGATATATAAATGCAAGTCCATTTACCATGACAGTTTTTCCTCGCCAAAATTTAGAGTAAGTTTGGAGCGTTATTTAACCTCCTTCATGACGAGTTAGTCTGACCTGGTTGGTACCGATGGATTCATCAGGTTTACTAGTTTCATATGATACCAGTATCTTCACTCTAGCTTTAAAGCTGTGCTGTTAAAACCTGAAAATCACAAGTTGCGTTAAAGAAATTAGCGGTGTTAAAACAAATTTGCGTTAACGTGTTATTATTGACAGCCCTAATTATTACTGACCCTTTGTTAATGATGAAACTATTATGGCTGTCAAAGTTAACGCGATTATAACGCGTTAATGAAAACTCGTTTTAACGCCAGTGGTTTCTCAATGCGATTTTTAATTAACCTCTTAAAAATCCGACAGGCTGCCATCAGGCCCGGCCGCTATTCGCTCTTTCGGAGGTTGTAGTGAAAAGTCAAAGTCAATTTTATTTGTATCGCCCAAAATCACAAATCACAAATCATCCTCAGGGGGCTTTACAATCTGTACAGGATACGACACCCTCTGTGCTTTACAGTACGACCCTCTCATCGGATGAGGAAAACCCTTTTAACAGGGACAGACATGTTAGAAACAGAGAGAGAGGCACACAGCAGAGCTTGTGGGACACAAACAACAGAGTTAAAGTTAATATTATTCTCGTCTGCAGGACTGCTAGGCTGAAGTTATACATTGAGACCGAGACCGACCCACCAACCGAATAATAAAAGATTAAATAACTCGTTGAAAGTTGGGGCAAAAAGATGGGTTTTCAGTTTGGATTGTTGACTGTTTGTAAAACTATTGTGCTGTCCTCAGAGCTCCTGTTTGGTTCCTCTTCAGCTCCACAGATATCACCATGTTTCCTACATGAATTATAAATCAAACATATCTGTTTAACTCATCAGTGCCTCGATAATGTCAGGGTCTTGTGAGGCTGAAAATCAATCTGCGGTGTATGTAGGAGATAATACAGATGTTAAAATGGTGTAGAGTTTAGAGCACATACCGCCGTAATGAAGCTGTTTCTCAGACTTATTAGGGAGGAAACTTTGACAACTCGGAGATCGATTTCATGTTTCTGTCTGAAGATGGACGTCGTCTCTGAACGGTTGCTGAAGTCGTGTTGATGGAGTTGAAGACAGAAAGTTTCTCTGTTACCCGGAGTTGACTGAACATCAGTCCAGATGTTTGCCACAGACCCATCTGAGCTGAGCTTGGTCTCGGAGGTCTGTCGGCTCTGAGGTGGAGAACCAGCTGCACTGGCAGGCGTACGCCCTCAAACCTCTCCTCTTCTTCAGCTTGGCTCGGAGCTTCTGACGATCCGGCACGTTGTTCCTACACAGACGGACACAGCGCAGGTTAATAAAGATGAATCATTACAGGACCTCAGCATGTTTGTACGCTGATTGTAACTACACTGGTCTACCATGCATCGTACATTTTATCTCTCTTTTCTTCAGCAAACACCGTGAAAACTACAAGTTTTCAGCAGCTGTCGGGGCATTTAGAGGAGGAAGAAGAGGAAGAGCAAGATGAAAATCCTTTAAGGCATTAGCATGTTCGTTCTGCCTCGATCGGGTCTCAAACTCACAACCTCAGACACCAACAACAAGTCACACTGTGACTGAGTCAGCCGCCAGGGCTGCATGTAAAGGCAGAGTTCAAATTAGTGTAAAAAATGAATAAAGATTGATTGCTCTGTAAGTGACAAACTTATAAAACTTAAAAATGCTGATTTCCATTGACTGTAACGGTTCACATGAGGGTAAAATGCTGAAGTTAACCGATCTACATCTACCTCAACATTTAGTCCTTTATTTTCATGAACATTGGAGCTTTATTCAGAGAGACTCTGCAGCAGCTGTGTTCAGTTACTGTTTACACTAAATGTTTTGATGCTCTGTGGGCTCAGAGTTTAATAATTCATAAATCTGTCTGGATGGTTTGTGGAGGACAGTCTGAAGATGCAGCACGTTTGGTGTCAATTGATGAAAAACTGTGGGAGGAGATGAGAGGTTTAATAACTTTTACAGTTGAGTGATGGATTCATGATTCCTGCCAGGTTGAAGCATCTGAACATTTCTGCTCACTTGGGCTCCGTAATGGTGGAAGTTGTAGAATGTATGGCTCATTTCTTATGAAATTTGATTTGTTTCTTTTGTTTGAAGTTTTAAACTTCAGGTGTTTGCTTTAGAGCCACCATCAGAACTATCGGCCCACAAAGCCAGCTGACGACGTTTAGCATCGGACTGGACCGATGTGCAAAGTTTGGAAGAAGAAGAAGAAGAAGAAGAAGAAAAAGAGAAGACGAAGAAGAAGAAAAAGAAAAGAAGGAGAAGAAGAAGATGATGATGAAAAAGGAAGAAGGAAGAAGAAAAGAAGGAGAAGAAGAAGAAAAAGAAGACAAAGTAAAGGAAAAAGAAGAAGAAGATGACGACGAAGAAGAAGAAGAAAAGGAGAAGAAGATGATGAAGACAAAGATGAAGAAGAAGGAGAAGAAGAAGAAGAAGATGAAGAAGAAGAAGAAGAAGAAGAAGAAGAAGAAGAAGAAGAAGAGGATGAAGACTTTTGATGTTCTTTAATTAAACATCGCACTTAAAAAAACACCAAGTACAAGAAAACCTTGGGAAAGAACAAATTGAAATTGAAACTTACACACCTAAAATCAGCCTCCCTCATACACTCGTCCACACACACATCTTCACTCACTCACTCACACACTCACACACTCACACATCCACACACCCTAACCTCCCACCATCCCAACACACCAGATTCACCCCAACACACAGAACCATTCTGTTCACCATTACACAGCAACCCAGTCCACCCAACAACCATAAAATATTACACAAACCATAGCAACCAGTTTCCTACAGTGTAAACCCAGCAGCTCGTAACAGTTCACATACATATAGTCAAGCCCCCCCCCCCCCCTGCCTGTGTTCAGTCAGACTATCGTCCCTCCTGCACTCCTCCATCAGTGTTTCCTTGTTTTCCTGTCAGCTGCTGTTTCTGTAACAAACCACTCTGTGTCACCAGGAATTAGTCTGAGCCCTTCCTGCTGCTGCTACAGGACCAGATCACTGATCACAGATCATCTTCAGGTGAAGTTAAAGTCACGATGTCTCCTGTGTGTTGGTGTCTAAACGTGACCCCTCGATGGTTTTATACTCTGCCAGGAATTAAATCACGGAAACCTACATTTCTCACATTTCACTGCGCTGGATTCAAAAACTGAATCTCTTTTAGTCCAGACCATTTTTCTTATTTGGGATTTGTTCTTAGGTAAGAACAGAATCAGAATTATAATTTTTAATAATTATTTTTACAAAACATTATGGTCTTTTAAAATAAATAAATTAGGCCTGTCAACACGTTAATAACGCGTTTACGCAAATTTGTTTTAACTTGCGCTAAATTTTGTTGAGGAAAAATCTGTCATGTCCATTTTCAAAGGGGTCCCTTGACCTCTGACCTCCAGATATGTGAATGTAAATGGGTTCTATGGGTACCCACGAGTCTCCCCTTTACAGACATGCCCACTTTATGATAATCACATGCAGTTCGGGGCAAGTCATAGTCAAGTCAGCACACTGACACACTGACAGCTGTTGTTGTCTTTTGGGCTGCAGTTGCCATGTTATGATCTGAGCATATTGTTTTATGCTAAATGCAGTACCTGTGAGGGTTTCTGCACAATATCTGTCATTGTTTTGTCATGTTAATTGATTTATAATAATAAATATACACACATTTGCATAAAGCAGCATATTTGTCCACTCCCATGTTGATAAGAGTATTAAATACTTGACAAATCTCCCTTTAAGGTTCATTTAGAACTGATAAAAATGTGTGAATAAACCTGAATTTTAGCTCTTAAATATTAGTTTAACCGGTCTGAAGAGAAAACACTTATTCACATGTATTAGATTGTGGTTTGTAGCAGGTTTGGGGTCTAAATATAACAATGCCTCTGCTCGTTTGTATTCTGTTCCCATGGGGATAAAAAAGGTAGCTGCTGTTATGTGGGAGGAAAAAAAGATATTCATGTATGTTTTAAATGGTTTAATGAGGTTTTATGTCTGACTTTAGTCTCACAGTAACATTGAAGAGTTTCACTTCTAACGTGTTCTTGTAAAATTGTGTGTTGTAAATACACATTTCTACACCTCCTCTTTTGTTTTAGATGAAATGTCTCAGTGGCTGTAAAGCAGAGGAAGAAGTGTGAGTTTTACAGCTCAATACTGCCACCTTCTGAACAAACTGAACACCCAACACCGACCAATAGAACATACTGATTTCACCTTGATGAACATGATCAGAATTATGTGATGCATATATATATTATATATATATATATATATATATATATATATTATATATATATATATATATATATATATATATATATTATATATTATATATATATATATATATATATATATATATATATATATATATATATATATATATTAGTGAGAAGAACTGAGATAGAGAGTTTTTTAAAAGACTGTTACAGATTACTTTGTTCACACTTTCTGTATTTTCTGTTTAGTGATACAGAGAACACTTTATTCAGCAAACAACAAACCATCCCACCGAAGACGGACTCATCATAAAACGGAAACTATTGAATTTTAATTAAATTCACCAACTATTTTGATAATCAAATAATCAGTTTGAGTAATATCTAAGAAAAAAAAAAGTCTAAATTCTCTGATTGCAGCTTCTTAAATGTGAATATGTTCTGGTTTCTTTCCTCCTCTCTGACAGTAAACTCAGTATCTTTGAGTTGTGGACAGAATTTAAGAAAGTCATCTTGGGCTTCTTTGGGAAACAATGATCCACATTTTTCACCATTTGCTGACATTTTAGAGACCAAACAACTAATCGATTAATCAAGAAAATAACCAACAGGTTTAATCTGCGATAGAAATCATCGTTACTTACAGCCCTACAATATAGAGTCAAATAAGATCAAAAGAATAAGAGTAATGTGAAGAGTGACGTGTGGCATCAGCTGTCAACAGAGTGCTGCAGGAATGAGTCAGCATGATGTCACTTCCTGTTCCCTCGTCTGGAGGTCAGTGGGTTTTTAGTTAGATGTCTGAAATAAGGTCTGTGGTTAACACAAGCTGAAGAGATTTTAACGTTTTGTTCTACGACATTAAATACGTTACGTAAATTCCATGGCAACATCAGCAACCAGCAGCAGAGCTGCGTTTCCGCCATTTTGGACTGAAAGCGACTACCGGACGCCAGTAAAACGTCCGTCTACAAAGAGCCGTACCAAAGTAAAACTAAATCATTTCTATTTTATTGTCATATTCTAAGTAAATGGCCTGTGTTGAACAATAAAATATTCTAAATATATATAATAAGCATTTTCAGCCCAAAATGGTCGCAGCACCAGTGTTTCTTCTCTTTGCTTCTATACTCTTTGTTTATATGTCTTAAAAAAAGGCAGTTGCTAACAAGTGACTCGTCCTCCTTTACAGCCTTGTTGTGTTTATACTCACGCTGATGTGACCGTGGTGGAGTTGGTTTATAGCTTAACGTTAGTGTTTTACTTCTGGAGATTACATTCACACTTCTAAAATCCTAAAGTGGTGTTTATTACTGGAGATTATCTTGCTGAACAAAACGTGTCAGTATCATAAACGTTTGATTCAGAGCTTATTTTCTATAATAATCCAAAACCAAACGGAACAATCCCATTGGCTGTTAGTGGAGGGAACCTGGGAGATGATCACTTCCTGTTGACCTACAAAAATACATCATCCCTGGAGCACAGAAATGTAAAACGTGATGACCTGACGAAGACCCGTGTTGGTAGAGAGTGGCGGTGGAGTCTTGTTGTAAAGTGAGAGCGTCTGCAGACTCACCTGAGGAACAGGTAATCACAGGACGAGTCCCACTCACAGTCATCAAACATCAGCACCCGGAAGTCACAGGAAGTACACCTCAACTGGTCACATGACCTGTTGATGCAGATCGCTGGTCAGTCATTCTCATTTAAAAGTAATTCATCAGTATGTCGTCAATACATCAGACGTACCTTGGTAGCTTGGTAGCTTGGTACCTTGGTAGCTTGGTAGCTTGGTACCTTGGTACCTTGGTAGCTTGGTAGCTTGATAGCTTGGTACCTTGGTAGCTTGGTAGCTTGGTAGCTTGGTACCTTGGTAGCTTGGTACCTTGGTACCTTGGTAGCTTGGTAGCTTGGTAGCTTGGTAGCTTGGTAGCTTGGTACCTTGGTACCTTGGTAGCTTGGTAGCTTGGTACCTTGGTAGCTTGGTACCTTGGTACCTTGGTACCTTGGTAGCTTGGTACCTTGATAGCTTGGTACCTTGGTAGCTTGGTACCTTGGTACCTTGGTAGCTTGGTAGCTTGGTACCTTAATACCTTGGTAGCTTGGTAGCTTGGTAGCTTGGTAGCTTGGTACCTTAATACCTTGGTACCTTGGTACCTTGGTACCTTGGTAGCTTGGTAGCTTGGTAGCTTGGTAGCTTGGTAGCTTGGTACCTTAATACCTTGGTACCTTGGTAGCTTGGTACCTTGGTACCTTGGTAGCTTGGTAGCTTGGTACCTTGGTACCTTAATACCTTGGTACCTTGGTAGCTTGGTACCTTGGTACCTTGGTAGCTTGGTAGCTTGGTACCTTAATACCTTGGTAGCTTGGTAGCTTGGTACCTTGGTAGCTTGGTAGCTTGGTACCTTAATACCTTGGTACCTTGGTACCTTGGTACCTTGGTAGCTTGGTACCTTGGTACCTTGGTTTAAACTAATAAAAGTATGTTGGAGATAACTAATCCGTACCAGAGTCCTGTATCATTATAAACCCAAAACAGACGCTCGCAGTATGAAATCATTTTTCACACCTCTTGGATGTGGCTGTTCCTACGCCATTAGTGACAGAGCTCCCGCCAACGAACACAGGACAGCACCTGGACGCATAACACACAGCAGATCGTCTCCAGGCACAAATAACAAACAGCATCCATGTTGGAGAATCAACAGAACAATATAAATACTGAAGAACCTGGGAAACATTATTAGAAATATAAAACCTACTCTCATATACACATATTTAAGAGACAAAAAAGAAGACTGTTATTTTGGTGGTTAATTAAGAAGAAATAGGAAACATTTGGCTCAATAAGTTTACATTCTTGAACACACACACAAAGCTACAAAAACCTCTGCAT
This sequence comes from Sebastolobus alascanus, assembly GCA_916701645.2. Classification (NCBI taxonomy): domain Eukaryota; kingdom Metazoa; phylum Chordata; class Actinopteri; order Perciformes; family Sebastidae; genus Sebastolobus; species Sebastolobus alascanus. The sequence goes on along the minus strand of CAKAOJ020000138.1, from coordinate 1,237,960 downwards.
ATTTACCCTGTAATTATTATTCCCAGCTGTATGTTTTATAATTCAGAATGAACTAATTCACTTACTTCCTCCCTCCAGACTGAGACGACAGCTTCTTCTCCGCTTGTATTCCTTTAGATGGTTGAGTCTGAAATGAAAGGTAAAATCAACAGATTACAGACTGGTAAAACAAATAGATTCCTGCAGTAGAAAATCTGGTGTCAGTTCATATAAACCTAAATAGATGTATTTATATACCACCTGTGTTGATGCTGCATGATAATAATGTTTGGTAGTAATTTGCTCACGTGATGTGTGGAGATACTGGCACTTTAGCACTTTTATACATTAATCTACATTTCAGAGGTAAATACTTTGCCCACTACATTTACTTTAGTGGCAAAACTAGTTAGTTTATTTATGCTGTAATGTGCCAGCAACGGCAGGGAAGAAGAAAACTACAAACATGGATGTAAACAAAGAACTAAAGAAAACATGGGAACGTGACAGCAGTGTGCAGGTATCTCTTTGTCTTTTTGTATAAAGTACATATTTGACCTTCAGTTGAGGGGAATCGCTGTCGTCTTCCTCCAGGAATTCTTCCAGAAGGGCGTCGATGTCGTCAGTGACGCTGCTTATCGGCTGTTCAGGTTTAGTGGCACTAAATCAGAGGAAAGAAAATGGTGAATTAGTATCAAACATCGAGTAAACCTCTATGATTCATCAATTTAAACCTTACTGGCTACTTTTTCTTCTCATGACCTGAGTAGTTCCTAAAATCCTGACTACAGAAAAATACATAAAAGATATGGAACTTTCTGTTATGGTGGTTTTGCACATTATCATACCACTACCTTTAGCAGGGGGGGGGGGGGATGTAACAACTTACATTTCATTGTGTAACCCTGTGTTGTAAAATGATAAATACTGTAAATGAACCTTGTACAGCCCTGGTTTTGGGGGTTTACTTACTAAAGCTGCTTTCAGAAAATATTTTCAAATATTTCCTGATTTTACTTGAGTTTTAATTTCCTTTAAACTGTATTTGATTTCCTTTAAACTGTCTTTGATTTCCTTTAAGCTGTCTTTAATTTCCTTTAAACTGTATTTAATTTCCTTTAAAGTGTCTTTGATTTCCTTTAAAATGGTTTTCTTTTCCTTCTTACCTTTTTCTACACTATATTGGTTTTTACACACCAAATTGTTTTTTATCCGTTTTCTTTTTAACCTGATGATTTATGACTTGTCTGTTTCATTTTGATGCTTTTGTGAAACACTTTGTAACGTGGAATTTTGTGTGTTAAACCAAAATCTGTCACCCGTTTTGAGGATAAATATAAAATATAATCTTTATTCATAGAGCACTTGTCATGTTGGAATCTGTGACCGCAGAGAGCCAGCAACACATGAAGTCACATTTTCTGACAATAGCCGTCAAAAACAGTGAGTTCATGTGTTGCTGACTCTCTGCAGTCACAGATTCCGATATCACAAGTACTCTATGAATAAATATTATATGTTATATTTATCCCCAAGATATAACTGAGAAATAGATCAATATATCAATAAAATATAAATATAAGACCTCTGACAGAATAGAGGTGTTTATAAAATGGTCAAATGAAGATAAACAGTTGTATTTCTTACAGCTACAGATATCAACATATCCAAAAGTAAAGTAAATAGTGGGAATTCTTTATTAGGAATAACCCCTTGAGATGTACCATCTCATATTCAAGGAGCTCCTCGGGACAATAATACAAAATATTAACAAGCAGCTCGGTCCGTAGGGACTTGGCTGGGGTCGCCGGTTCAAGTCCCCGTACGGAGCAAGTACGGAGTGTGGACTGGTAGCTGGAGAGGAGCCAGTTGGCCTCCTGGGCACTGCCGAAGTGCCCTTGAGCAAGGCTCTCTACCCGGGCACTGCTCCTAATATAGGATGGGTTAAATGCAGTAGGGGGGGGGGAAACACCCGGTCGGGACGATAACGTAACTCGCTGCGGAGCTCCCTCACTTCACAAGACACGGGAAACATCTGTTGGTCTGGAGGAGCGGCAGCATTTATTTCTGCAAAAACGTCCACTGCACATTCACTAGATATTCTCAGAGCTAAACTAACTCTTCTGCAGTGTGCGCGCGTGCACATGGAGTTGGAGCGAGCCAAGCAGGTGAGAACGAGCGCGGTGTGCAAGCAGGCAGCAGGAGCAGAGCTGCTGCGCGCTCGCGTACCCACACGCGAGCGCGCATGGGATTCCGACCCGTTATGATTTATGCGCGTGAAAAGTTACAAATAGTCCCTTTAAAGACTGCAGCAACAGAAAAAATGCTGTATATAGAGTCTCAAAAAACTGTTTTAAATAGTGAAGGTTATTGAAATGTATTAAAAACAAACTCCATCCGATGTCGCTGTATTTTAAGGAGCCCCCCTAGGAGAACATTTTTATTATCTCGTTCCCTCGAGTTAGGTATCTCGTTCCCTCGGGTTAGTATCTCGTTCTCTCGAGTAAGTAACTCGTTCCCTCGAGTTAGTAACTCGTTCCTTCGAGTTAGTATCTCGTTCCCTCGAGTTAGTAACTCGTTCCCTCGAGTTAGTAACTCGTTCCTTCGAGTTAGTATCTCGTTCCCTCGAGTTAGTATCTCGTTCCCTCGAGTTAGTAACTCGTTCCCTCGAGTTAGTAACTCGTTCCCTCGAGTTAGTAACTCGTTCCCTCGAGTTAGTATCTCGTTCCCTCGAGTTAGTAACTCGTTTCCTCGAGTAAGTTTCTCGTTCCCTCGAGTTAGTATCTCGTTCCCTCGAGTTAGTAACTCGTTCCCTCGAGTTAGTAACTCGTTCCCTCGATGTAGTAACTCGTTCCCTCGAGTTAGATATCTCGTTCCCTCGAGTTAGTAACTCGTTCCCTCGAGTTAATAACTCGTTCCCTCGAGTTAGTATCTCGTTCCCTCGAGTTAGGTATCTCGTTCCCTCGAGTTAGGAACTCGAGGGAACGAGATAATAACATTTTTCTCCTAGGGGACTAGGGGGGCTCCGTAGTATTCTTATGATGGGAGAGGGCAAGGTAAGAGTTGAAAATGTACCTGTTAGCTTATAGCCACATTAGCACCGTGTACCTGTTAGCTTATAGCCACATTAGCACCGTGTACCTGTGAGCTTATAGCCACATTAGCACCGTGTACCTGTTAGCTTATAGCCACATTAGCACCGTGTACCTGTTAGCTTATAGCCTCATTAGCACCGTGTACCTGTTAGCTTATAGCCACATTAGCTTATAGCTACATTAGCTTAGCTTATAGCCACATTAGCACCGTGTACCTGTTAGCTTATAGCCGCATTAGCTTATAGCCACATTAGCTTATAGCCACATTAGCTTATAGCCTCATTAGCACCGTGTACCTGTTAGCTTATAGCCACATTAGCACTGTGTACCTGTTAACTTATAGCCTCATTAGCACCGTGTACCTGTTAGCTTATAGCCTCATTAGCACCGTGTACCTGTTAGCTTATAGCCACATTAACACCTTGTACCTGTTAGCTTATAGCCACATTAGCACCGTGTACCTGTTAGTTTATAGCCACATTAGCACCGTGTACCTGTTAGCTTATAGCCACATTAGCTTATAGCCTCATTAGCACCGTGTACCTGTTAGCTTATAGCCACATTAACACCTTGTACCTGTTAGCTTATAGCCTCATTAGCACCGTGTACCTGTTAGCTTATAGCCACATTAGCACCGTGTACCTGTTAGCTTATAGCCACATTAGCTTATAGCCACATTAGCACCGTGTACCTGTTAGCTTATATCCACATTAGCTTATAGCCACATTAGCATTGTGTACCTGTTAGCTTATAGCCACATTAGCACCGTGTACCTGTTAGCTTATAGCCACATTAGCTTATAGCCACATTAGCACCGTGTACCTGTGTTTTCCTTCTTCTTCTCTCCCGCATGTTCTCGCCTCTATCGGCTCCTCTCGAGCGGAAGATGCGACAGTAACGTTGCGACAAAACCTTTTTTCAACTTCGTCCAGCAGTTCGTCCAGGTCATCATCATCACCCATGTTTGGAGCTAACCCGAGCTAACCCAGCTAACCCGAGCTAACCGAGCTAACCTAGCTAGCCTAGCACACAAGCGAGCACGCTGTTGCTAAGAAACAGGAGCACTGAGCGGAAACGGAGCGAGACCGCCTTCAAAATAAGAGTCACAAAATGAATGCAGCTCGACAAAATTTCCTCCGACTTTGTCATAAATTTGACTCCAACTGTTACAAAATGAAACGGGTTTGTTGATTTTTTACTTTATTAATTCCCAGGCAGTAAATTTAGATGTTAAAGCAGCACAATACACAGGTAGGGCAACATAATGACACACAAAAAACATGAACATAAATCAAATTAAATAATACATTTACAATCAGAATCAAGTTTATTTCGCCAAGTATATACATACAAGGAATTTAACTCCGGTTTTCAAGCAACTCTCTCAATGTACTTACACAGAATAGAAATAACAGAATAAAGAATACAATCAAAAAATAAAATAAAATGTCTAACTACAAGTCAAGTGTTCGGGAGTTGTAAACAATACAAATAGTGCAAAGAAATAAATACTGGATGGATATACATGGATTAGATGATTATGTACAGTATGCACATGTGGAGACGTCTATATACTGTCTGTACACTGTGTAGGATTTATATTTACAGTGACAGGTGTGTACATATTATAATGTGCACATAAAGTGACAGATGATATGTACATACGCTGCTAACTTTTTCCTGGAATATTGTACATAAGGACCTGGAATAGTCAGAGCTGATTACTACGGGGGAATTGAAGTCTGTTCTAAAGGATGGAGAAAGTAGCACTCTAGGTCGATCTGATTGCTCTTGAATTTCTCACTGAATCATTTTGAGATTTACCTGTTTCTGCATTATAGCTGTTTTTGTCTTGCACACAAACTGGATGTGATGCTCATTCTCGTCTCGTGTGTGACTGTTATATTTGTCTGCTTGTATTGTTTGTTTTTATTGTTGTAATAATGTTCATGCTGACATCTTGGCCAGGTCACTCTTGGAAAAGGGATTTTAATCTCAATGAGTTTTTACCTGGTTAAATAAAGTATATATATACATATTACAGAAAAATGTGAATTTAGGACTGTAAATGCTAATCGAAAAATGTGCAAAAAATGTGCATTAAAGATTAAGAATTATGGTCTATAAGAGCAGCAGTGGATATTTGGTGTTAAAGGGATATTGACAGTGTATGACTGATTAAGTGTTCATCAGAGTGATGGCCTGAGGAAAGAAACTGCTATATTACAATAACTTACTGCATTTTATGAAGTGAAGTGTGCAAATATTACTATTAGTTATTAATAATGAGCATTAATTCTGGTTTCTATGCTGTTTGTATTTTATTTTTTTTGGCATTTAAATTATGACATTTTATTTTGAAAATGTGAAAGGAAGTGCCGTTGGGGTTCGGGGTAGCCACAACGCCGCGGATAGCTCACATGTTAGCATAATTAATGTGCAAGCTTCAGGTTGATAAAGGTGAAAGTAAACTAAAGTATTTTTGATGTGAGAACAGAAAACAAAGATCACGTTGTCGGCAGGATTCGAACCTGCGCGGGGAGACCCCAATGGATTTCTAGTCCATCGCCTTAACCACTCGGCCACGACAACCAGATGACGTAATGTTTGTCATCAAAACGCAATTTAACAGTGACATATGCATGTATGTTTCCTGAGTATTAAAGTCTTACAGAAAACATATACATTGACATATACATAGATGCATACATATTAAAGAACACACAATATGAAAGATTAAATTAAAAATAAACTAAATGAACTCCCATTACATAAATGCTGTTTTTTTCCAACCATATGTTTTATTGACTTTTCAACATTTTATAAATGAATAAACATCATGTAAGCTATGCTTATTTACAAATATCCAGTATTTTAATAATAAAAACATATACATGACATATACATAGATACATACATATTAATCAACAAACAATATTAAGAATTAAATTAAATTAAAAATAAGTCAAATGAAATCTCATTACATAAATGCTGTTTTTCCAACAATATGTTAATTGACTTTTCAACATTTTTAACATATAAATAAATAAATATTATGAAGCCTATGTATACATACACATATCCAGTATTTTAATAATAACAACATATACATGATATATACATACTGTAGATACATACATATTAATGAACAAACGATATTAAAAAATAAATTTAAAATAAATTAAATTATTATTATGAGCTCCCATTACATAAATGCTGTTTTTTTCCTCAACATTATGTTTATTAAGTTTTCAACATTTGTAAATAAATAAAAAAATTATATTAAGAACAAATAAATAAAGGGATGATCCCATTACATAAATGTTGAAATAATAATAATAATAACAATGACAATAATAATAATAATTTTATCAATAGATAGTCGGACGACGGATGCTACGATCTGAAAGTGAATGCATCTTAAGCTAAGATTCATACTGTAAATGTAGCTATGTATAAAGACAGGTCAACATGTCACTGCAGGGGAGTCTGAACTTAATGACACATTTAACACAGTAGTCAGATTCACATTTTATATTTGAAAATTATGTAAATTCAATCAAGTGACATTTACAATATTTACTTCTTTGAGCATTTTTATCCAGAAGACAACAGGTGTCTCCGTCTTTGTTTGGTATAGTCCAGGGGTCAGAGGTCAGCAACCTGCAGCTCTTCAGCCCCTCTCCAGTGGCTCCCTGTGGGTTCTTAAAGATGGAAATGAATAACTTTTTTTTGTTTACATTTTCATCTTTATTTATCATTGTTGTAGGTCTATTGTACGACGGTACGACGGAGTATTAGGGCCACATTGAGGGAAAAAAATAAATCTGAGATTTAGAGAATAAAGTCATAATATAAGTAGTAATTTTACGTGTTATTTTTTTCTCATAAAGTTATGACTTTATTCTTGTAATATTATGACTTTTTTTCTTGTAATATTAAGACTTTTTTATCCTAAAGTTATGACTTTATTCTTGTAATATTACGACTTTTTTCTCGTAATATTATGACTTTATTCTCGTTATATTCCGACTGTTTTTCTCGTTAAGTTATGACTTTTTCTCGTAAAATTACGACATTTATTCTCGTAATATTCCGGCTTTTTTTCTCGTTAAATTATGACTTTATTCTCGTTATATTCCGACTGTTTTTCTCGTTAAGTTATGACTTTATTCTCGTAATATTACGACTTTTTTCTCGTAATATTATGACTTTATTCTGTAAATCTCAGATGATTTTTCCCTCAATGTGGCCCTAATACTCCGTAGTACATTTGCACTTTGGCCCTCACTGCATTAGACTTATTAGACTTATATACTATATACTTAGACTATAAACTGTGTTACCTTCACAGCCTATAGTCACTTTTTTTTTTTTTGCCTAAAATGGCTCTTTTGATAGTGAAGGTTGCTGACCCCTGGTATAGTGGTATGTTCCAGGGAGGGCTCAACTCTTCGTTGTGTCCGGTGCAGTTTCTCAGTCCATCTGTAGACTGTAACTGTCAGCAGGAGAGAAGAAGACGGGATCATTCAGACAGCAGAGCTGAGCAGAGAGGATGGCTGCACCTCAGAAAGGACATCTATCACCATCTGAGAGGAAGATCCTGCAAGTTATTGCTGCTGGTAAGTAGTAGGCTACTGGTCTGTTATAAGATTACACTTTTACATTTATTCTCTCAGTTTTACCCCCCCCCCCCCCCCTTATTATAAACGTCTTATTGTTTTTTAGTGTGAAAAATTGGTTTATAACAAACATGGTGTATACATGTAAAAGTTTAGGCACCCATATTTACGCCTATAAACCTTGACATTGCACTGTATTCTAATCAATATTTACCATATGATTTTAATGATATAACTGGGTGTTATTATTGTATGTGTGCAATGCATCAGCAATAACTGAGAATAATATGGGGGGGGGGGGGGGCATTAGAAGCATCATTATAGAGGTAAAATCCTGGTAAGTGTATTTTACGGGTCTGTCAGGACTATGTAATTTGTCCCTAATCATCGGGAAAATAGACACTGTGTTCAACAGATAAACCTCCAGCTAATTCATTTCAATATATATAGAGTCTTTAGGTCATTTTACAGCAGGACAGCTGAACATGCAAAAATATGAAATGTGTCTGCATGCAGCGTACGATTCAACATACATGAAGAATCAACTTTCCAGTAATAAATAAATTATGAATTAACATTTTCTTTCATGGAAAGAATTAGTTTTTTCTATAATTAGTACCAGATTATATAGTTCTTGTAAATATCTGTATATGGTGTATGAACTGTATTGATGTTAGTTATCATTTAGATACTTGCTGCAGTTCTTTGCTCTGACGTCCACACCTCAGCCCTCTCCGTCAGGTACGTTTTTACAGAGATACTTTTGGTCTGCAGGTGATGTACAGGAAGCCGCCCAGCTGCTTGATAACAAAGAAGTACAAGTCAACTGTTTGGATGAGGTACGAAAATAGAAGGAAAATTAGCTTTAATATTAGCAGTTGTAGTATTTTATAAATAGTAATTGATGTTTTCTGTGGCTTTCAAAATTCGAAAAAGCAAGTAAGTGGATGTTCAGTTTTTTTGTCAAACTACTGTGTCTAATGTAAAACAAACTGAACTATCAGGCTCCACTTATTGATGTATTCAGGTTAAATGTATTTATTTATACACTCAGACTAATCTCCATATTGAAAGGACCAATCAGTAGAGCTTATTTCCAAACCTAACACTACAGGCTTTCTCAACCTTTTCTTAACTAGCTTAACTTATTTACATCCTTATTGGTCTTATTTTACATCCCAAAATCATCTTCACTCCTAGCAAGTGTTGTCCTGTAAATTTACATGTGTGTATGATTTTTTTTTATCATGATCTCCTAGAACAGGGGTCAGCGACCTGCAGCTCTTCAGCCCCTCTCCAGTGGCTCCCTGTGAATTAAAAAAAAAAAAAATATTGGAAATTAATAACTGTTTTTTTGTTTCCATTTTCATTTTTATTTATCTTTGTTGTAGGTCTATGGTACGACGGTACGACGGAGTATTAGGGCCACATTGAGGAAAAAAAAAAAATCTGAGATTTCAAGAATAAAGTCATTATATTATGAGAATAAATTCATAATATTATGAGAATAAAGTCATAATATTATAAAGTAGTAATTTTATGTGTTATTTTCTTTTTTTCTCGTACAGTTCTGACTTTATTCTCGTAATATTATGACTTTTTTTCTCATAAAGTTATGACTTTATTCTCGTAATATTACAACTTTTTTTTCTCGTAAAGTTATGACTTTATTCTCGTAATATTACGACTTTTTTTCTCATAATATTCTGACTTTATTCTGTAAATCTCAGATTTTTTCCCCTCAATGTGGTCCTAATACTCTGTAGTACATTTGGCCCTCACTGCATTAGATGTATATTCTATATACTTAGACTATAAACTGTCACCTTCATCACAATGATCACATGTTTTGCGGCTCCAGACAGATTTTTTTTTTTTGCCTAAAATGGCTCTTTTGATAGTAAAGGTTGCTGACCCCTGGGATAGATGGAAATAATGAAAAGCCATTTTTGAACAAACATACATGCTGTAAATATTAGTGATATTCCAGGACCTTATCTACTTATCAAGTGACCCCATGTGGGGCCCCAAACCAAAGGTTGAGAAACTCTGCCACCTTTTTTTAAATATTAGTTTTAATGTAATTTGCTGATACAGTGGTGCTCAGTGGATGCTCATGCTACAAGATGTGTTACAAAAATGAAGGTAATGAAGATGACCTACCCACAATGCAACAGTTATGTCACTGTAACATATGTTATCCATTGTGATGGAGACATATGGAGTCGACTCTTGAGAGGCAGACGTAGCCCTCGAAGCTATTTGATAATAGCATCACGCCACTACATGTAGCTCACAGACTCCTTCAGAGTGCCTGTTTGTCAGAATCAGGTGACGAAGCTTCACATCCCGGCCCACACAGTCGCCTTTACACACAACACAGACATGGTACAAAAGTGTGTCTGTGTGTGTGTGTGTGTGTGTGTGTGTGTGTGTGTGTGATGTAAAAGGCATACAAAGGAAATTCAAAGTTTGCACATGTGCCTGCAGGATTATCTTTTAGAGGACTTGCTGCTTTTGCCCAGTCAGTTTCCAGCATTCTTCAAATGCAGTCAAATAAAATAATTACATTCAACTTTTAACCAAATTTCGTAAAGCATCGCAGAAACACTGTTTGTATCCTGAACCAGAGAAAAAGTGAATAATATGGGACCTTTAACTTTTCGGGGCCTGTTGTTTTATTTCTGTTCATCATTATTTGCAACCTTTTTATAGTAACACTGAACTACATAAACTAAACTATCTTTCCATCACTATCAACTTACGATCACTATGTTTAGCAAACTTAAGATAAATGATGTAGATCAGTGGTTCTCAAACTATGGTCCACGTACCATTGGTGGTACGTGTGCTCTCTCTAGTGGTACGCGGAGGAATCTCTGACTATTGATGCTTTCCCACAGTTACGCTGCACAATGACTGAAAGCATGGAGCTACTAAACCTGAGGGGATGCACCCTATTTTTTTTAATCAAAGCAAATATTTAAATAATCATAATCATTTGAATTGTGTGTTTTTATGCAAACAACCACTATAGATGACAATAACAAAGTACAGTTCTGTGTACAGTAGGCTACCCTCCCTGCTTTCTGGACCTGCAGTGCATGCTGGGGGATTCTCTGTTCTGTTAAGTTTTGTTAATGGAAACATTACTACCCAAAACAGTCAGTCCTGTACGGATCAAAAACTCCTGCATATAATGTCATTTTCTTAATAATCTGCTGTTCGGAGTGATTTTCAGTATAATAAATGCTGGAAAATAAGTGTGCAGTATGTTTTCTATAAATTAATGTAGTGATAAAATAGAGGTTATGTCTGACAGAACTTGTTTGGCCCCCCCAGGAAAAATAGTTGCCCACCCCCTGGTCATAATGGTGGTACTTGGAGAGTCAAATATTCTCTGAGGTGGTACGAGGTGTAAAAAGTTTGAGAACCACTGGGCTAGAAGTTAAAAGACAGTCTGAGGGGAAATGTTTGGCAGTGATTGAGATGTATTGTCTATAGGATTTAGAGGGATCTATTAGCAGAAAGGGAATTCATAACTGTTTCATTAGTGTATAAACAACTAACAATCATGTTTCCGTTAGAATGAGCCCTTCATATCTACAGAGTCCTCCATGTTTCTACTGTAGCCCAGAACGGACAAACCTAATACTGGCTCTAGAGAGAGACTGAAGGCTGTGAAGGGAGGGCTTTAAATTAAACTTTATTAGAATCGTCATATACATACTGTACAGGTACATACATGAAGTGTGAGCTCTGCATTTAACCCATCCTCAGCTTTAGGAGCAGTGGGCTGCTGTAAACGTTCACCAGCACACATATAAACTAACTCCTTGTGTATCGTTGCCTCTCTCCTGTGTTTCCTAAGTACGGCATGACTCCACTGATGCATGCAGCCTATAAGGGCAAGGCCGACATGTGTCGCCTGCTGCTGCAGCACGGGGCCGACGTCAACTGCAACCAGCATGACTATGGATACACTGCTCTCATGTTTGCTGGCCTGTCAGGTATAACTGTGTGTGTGTCACTCAGTTTGGCTGCATTTAGGTTTTCTTAAAGTTTTGATGAATTTAAATCTGGTTTAACTAGAACAGGGTACGACAGTACGACGGAGTATTAGGGCCACATTGAGGGAAAAAAATTAATCTGAGATTTAGAGAATAAAATCATAATATTATAAAGTAGTAATTTTACGTGTTATTTTCTTTTTTTCTCGTAATATTACGACTTTTTTTCTCATAAAGTTATGACTTTATTCTTGTAATATTCCGACTTTTTTTCTCATTAAATTATGACTTTATTCTCGTAATATTACGACTTTTTTTCTCGTAAAGTTATAACTTTATTCTCGTAATATTACAACTTTTTTTTCTCGTTAAGTTATGACTTTATCCTTGTAATATTATGACTTTTTTCTAGTACAGTTATGACTTTATTCTCGTAATATTTCGACTTTTTTTCTCGTAAAGTTATGACTTTATTCTCGTAATATTACGACTTTTTTTCTCGTAAAGTTATGACTTTATTCTTGCAATATTACGACTTTTTTCTCGTTAAGTTATGACTTTATTCTCGTAATATTACGACTTTTTTTCTCGTAAAGTTATGACTTTATTCTCGTAATATTACGACTTTTTTTTCCCGTTAAGTTATGACTCTATTCTCATAATGTTACAACTTTTTTCTCGTAATATTACGACTTTATTCTGTAAATCTCAGATGTTTTTTCCCCTCAATGTGACCCTAATATTCCGTAGTATATTCTCACTTTGGCCCTCACTGCATTAGACTTATATTCTATATACTTAGACTATAAACTGTTACCTTTGATCACAATGATCAAATGTTTTGCGGCTCCAGACAGATTTTTTTTTTTTGCTCTTTTGATAGTAAAGGTTGCTGACCCCTGGACTAGACTAACAATTGTCATCTTAGTTTAGAAAAATAATTGTTGGTGCAACGTAGTGTTGTGTTTCTAAATAACCAGTCACTGATCCACCTCCTCCAGGGAAGACAGACATCACCTCCATGATGCTGGATGCAGGAGCAGAGAAAGACCTGGTGAATTCAGTTGGTCGCACTGCTGCTCAGATGGCAGCATTTGTAGGTGAGACAGGCTGAGACTGTGCAGCCACGGAACTAGTAACTGTGAGGCTTCTTACATGTTAACCTGTACATTCTCCTTCCAGGCCAGCACGACTGCGTAACAGTGATCAACAACTTCTTCTCGCGGGCAAAGCTGGAGTACTACACGAGAGCACAGGGGCTGGAGAGGGAGCCCAGGCTGCCCCCCCGGCTGGCTGGACCCCTGCACAAGATCATCATGACCACCAACCTCAACCCGGTCAAGGTGAGGCCTCCTAATGAGCTGAAACCTGCCCACTTACTCACAGGTTCACTGGCATGTGATTGCTTGTGTGAAAACTTTGACCTGCTGGTGGCGCTAGATGAAAAGTGAAGAGATCTTTAAAGTCATTAGGATTCAACCTCTGGGGATCTTGAATATACGTACCGAATGTCATGGAGTTTCATCCAGCAGTTAGTTAAAGACGAATAATGTCAATCTACCGGTGCTGCCAGAGGTCAGCGGATTGTAGCATGAATGCATTAAATGATACCAGCGTTGCTGATGTGACATGGCTTTTTCACTGTCACACAAGATAAAAACGAATAGAATTAATATTGTCATAATTTAAAATGCAGGAAAAGGTTAAACATGTCTTTGTTTTACGTGTACCTGTTGTTCTATAAAGTTTTGTTATTGTCTTATGGTGTGACTGTCTCCAGCATTGTTCAATGAACTTTTATAACTTTTATAAAGTAAAAAGAATAGTTGATAAATACCTCAGGCATAATTTTACAAGTGTCTATTTTAATAAATACCAATAATTTTTTTCATTTCTGAAAGCGTAGGAACTTCATACATTTTGTCACTGAAAACCAACCACACCTCCGGTGTGATCCCAGGATAAAGGGATGTTCAAATACAGCATTTTTAGAATAGGCGAGAATAACACATTTATACTGCATGCAAAAAACTGCATGTGATTATCATAAAGTGGGCATGTCTGTAAAGGGGAAACTCGTGGGTACCCATAGAACCCATTTACATTCACATCAAAGTGACTCGTTTCCGGTGGTTGGCCTCCGCCAGGGCTGCACTTTGTCACCAATCCTGTTCGTGATATTCATGGACAGGATATCGAGGCGTCGGGGGGAGGAGGGTTTGCAGTTCGATGTGCTGAGGATCTCATCGAAGCGGCTGGGATGAGGATCAGCACCTCTAAATCTGAGGCCATGGTTCTCAGCAGGAAACCGATGGATTGCCTACTCCGGGTAGGGAATGAGTCCTTACCCCAAGTGAAGGAGTTCAAGTACCTCGGGGTCTTGTTCGCGAGTGAGGGGACAATGGAACGTGAGATTGGCCGGAGAATCGGAGCAGCGGGGGGGCGGTACTGCATTCGCTTTACCGCACCATTATGACGAAAAGAGAGCTGAGTCGGAAGGCAAAGCTCTGGATCTACCGGTCAATCTTCGTTCCTCCTCTCACCTATGGTCATGAGGGGGGACCGAAAGACCATAGGTGACCGAAAGAACTAGATCGCGGGTACAAGCGGCCGAAATGGGTTTCCTCAGGAGGGTGGCTGGCGTCTCCCTTAGAGATAGGGTGAGAAGCTCAGTCATCCGTGAGGGACTCGGAGTAGAGCCGCTCCTCCTTTGCGTTGAAAGGAGCCAGCTGAGGTGGTTCGGGCATCTAGTAAGGATGCTCCCCCCCCCCTGGGCGCCTCCCTAGGGAGGTGTTCCAGGCATGACCAGCTGGGAGGAGGCCACGGGGAAGTTTTTCCTCGACAGTAGAGTCTAAGCACATGCTGTACCCATTCCAGATTAACGGATCAGTGTAAACAGTCCCTATTGGTTCAGTTTCTGTGGCTCCTGCATAAAAATCAGCACGTTGAATAATAATTTCCTAATTTTTAGAGCACGACCCGCTCTACTTCCTGAGCCTAGCGTCTTTGCAGGCTGTTCTCTGTGAGAATGTAAAATTGAAGTCAGCATATTTGTAAAAGGATCATCAAATTAATTAGGATTCATCCTCCTCGGTCCATGAGTCTTTACTCAGTTTTACATCAATCCATCCAATATACATCGGGATGTTTTAGTCTGGACCAAAGTGGTAGACCGAATGATTGAACAACTGACTGGCACCCTAATAACCATGCTATGGTATACTATGATGGTAACAGCCTAAAACTGAGTTTTGGTTAGAATTGGAAGAAGTAAAATCAAAGCTTCAATTCCTCATATGAGGAACTTCCGGTGCCTCTTTTACTTTTGTTTATTATTGTAATTTCTTTAAGTTCTACGTCAGGTAGTTGAGTTTAGCTTGCAGCACATAACCACCATAATGTACTCGGAAACGTCTCTGCAAATTCTTCTTGTGCTCCTGGTGTTTGGGACACTTTTAGATACTTAGAGTTCCTCCCGTCGAGGGATGAGCTCCTTTGTTTACACCAAGGAACAATTCCTAGCCCGAAGATCGGCTAAGGTACCCGGGGAGAAGCTGAAAGAAGTGCCAAGGCTGCAGAGCGGCGCTTAATCGACAGGCAAAAAAGAGGATATAGAAGTCATATCTCCCTTCCATTAATTAATGAATTCATTAATTTAAAAAGGATCCTAAGTTAGCTGAGACCAGCTACTCTTCCTGGGGTCCGAAATCCAGTACATCATATTTATCATACACATACTTTATACAACATCACATAATGTGTGTCATTGGGAAAGGGAGATCTCTGGAGCTGAAGAGCTTAACCTGACTTATGGTCTTAAAATCTACTGATCCTCCCTGGTGATCTCCTGACGTTTCCTCTAGCACCATGACGTTGACATTTTATTTTTTTTGTGAAATTTCTTCCCAACTATTGGATGGATTGCCATAACATTGTGTACACATATTCTTGGGGCCCAGAGGATGAATCCTTATGACTTCGGTGATCTGCTGATGTACTGTACTTACTCTCTCCTCCATGTCTCAATCAGTGACATTATTTCTGCACAGAAATGTTTGTCAAACCAGCTCTCCAATCTGTCAGATAGTCATGCTGGTGAAGGAGAACCCTGCGCTGGTGGATGTGGTGGCTCTGGAGAAGTGTTACCAGGTGATGGACATGCTGTGTGAGCAGTGTGTGAAGCAGCAAGACATGAACGAGGTCCTGGCCATGAAGATGCACTACATCAGCTGTGTGCTGCAGAAATGCCTGGCCTTCCTACAGAAACAAGATGACAAGCTGGATGCACTTGTCAAGAGGTAAGTCTGTCCCCTGAATATACAGCCAACCACCTAGCGTTCATTTTACAATTGGTTACCGAGTACGGTCCAGACTAGCTCTATATGAGAAGAGTCACGAGATAACTTCTGTTGTTATTTGGTGCTATAAAATGTACTTGAATTGCAGTGTTTACAGTTGATGGGTAGATCAGCATCAATTTTCTGTCATAATAGTGGTTAGATGTTATTAAAGACCCAGTCCTTATCTTCTGGACCATTTAAAACACTACATTTTTTGAAGAGTTTGAGTTATAGTGTAGAGTTTTCTTCTCGACCCACTTGATTGTTACAGGGTAGAACAGTATATGAAATACAGTCTCTGACTATTCCAAGGCTCATGGTACACTTTTTATAGTCTTGGTTTCCCAGTTTAAGACTCTCTCCTTTTATCTTTATATGGTCATGTCCTACTGGTCCAAATACAAACCCTCCTCCTTGTTTAGTCATGTTCTGTAGATCTAACCAATGGGCCTGTCTTGTAACATTTACTGTACGAAGAGGGCCTTATGGAGGTGAGGTTATTAAAGGAGTCATACTGTAAGAACCTTGTGGATACCAAGGTACAAATGGTAGTATACATGTCACGCACATATAGTAGTATATCCATCATATATATGGATATATCTCCCAAATGATCATAATTGGAAATCTAGGCCTATTTTCCTGCAGTGGTAAATCACTGGAGTAGAGAGTGACAGCAGCTTCCAGTGTTGGTTTCAGTTTTCGAGGTGGGGCAACCCTTTCGTTCACATTTGGATCACTGATTGGGCCCCATGCTGGGTGCAGTCTACGCATCAAGCCAAGTATGTATTAAACTTCTGAGAATTACACTTTAGGATGCTTCAAAGAGCCAACTTAGGAGTTAAAAAGCTCTTTACTGAGTGTGAGCGATAAGACACATTTATGTCTCACTCCCAGTTACGAGAGGTGTTCAGTACATCTTTATCAACGATCTACAAAGTGAACTGACGATACTGTTAGGAAGGTCTGGAGTGAGCAGGTAGGGATTTTTTGAGGATTTTTGAGCTTTTACCATTTTTACGGACTTTCGTATTTATTGCTGGATCGCACTTTGTCAACAAACATGGCTTTGTGTGGATTGCCATCCTATCTTTGCACAATTGGAGACAGACATCACCAGACTGCAGGCTGAACTCAGGGACAAGCTAATCCTGGATCAGTCAAAACACCTGTCACTGCTGGGCAAACGAGGCGACGCCAACCTGTCACGCCCCCCGGACCATACAGCATTAGCCCAGGACAATGAGAACACTATTCCATGGATTCCATGAAGCCATCCACTCTACGGGCCTCTCTACCCGAGGGGAAGACATGTGGCTCGGCCTCGGAGCAAAACCTAAGACACTAGTTTGCTTAACTCCATCCATCCCAGAGCCTTGGGTCCAGGTTGGGAACAGAAAACTCCGCCAGGATAAACATGGCCTCCAGCCGCTGTCTCAGGAGGTTATCCAGTTTGGGATTAAGGGCGTTTTCACACCTGTAGTTCGTTTGCTCTGGTCCGAATCAGGGACCAAATTGTTACAATGCTGCATATTGCCTCGAGTTTGGTTTGTGTTCACACGGCAGCATTTACAAGCGGACCAAAATTTTGGTGCTCAAAGAAACTGCTCTTTGATTGGTCAGAATTTCCATGCTGGAAAACTCCCGGTAGTAAACAAAGAAGATCAGACTTCCAGAACGCAACAATGGAGGGACAACTATGCGGCTTGATCTTGGCCCTGGTCATCTTTTCTTATTTATTTTTTTTACCTCGTAGCTTTTTTTCACTGAAGGCAACGATACAGTTTGAAAATGAGGCGACTGGAAAACACTGTGTTGATGCTCTGGAGTCTCTGAAGGCTCATATCAAGACGTACGGAGGAGGAGGAGGAGGCGTGCATTAACCCTCCTAAACTGGGACATGCTCATCAGCCCGTGGTCTTCAACACAGCCTGACGTTACACCTGTTCAGTACTGATGTGAATAGCGAGGCCAAGCGTAGGATCTTTGTAGTAATGTTGTTGTTGTTGCACAGAGCAGCTCGCTACCGGAGCTGGTTTAATCCAAAAAGGAGCAATGCTTTCTCCAGTTGGGCCGGATCATGTTCTCACCACCAACGAAGCGTACCGAACCGTACCGCAGTTCGTTAGGAAGCGAACCGAGACCCCCCCCCTTCAAGGAGGTCTCGGTTCGCTTGTTTTGGTGCTGCACTCGAGTGCGATTGCTGTGTTCACACCTGCCCAAACGAACCGCACCGAGAGGGTAAACGCTCCAGGGTTCGATTCAACTGAACTAAACAAGGCAGGTGTGAAAACGCCCTAAATTTAAAATTTTGGAAGATTTGATGGTGTATCCTAATATGACTGCCCTCCCTCTTCATCGGCTACTCCCCTCGACGTGCCGGCAAATGGATTTTTGACGTTTTGGACAACATAGGGAGACTTCCCTCTGCTGAGCGGTCCATTGTATCCAGGAGCGGTGCACTCCCCATCAGCTAGTGCTAACCAGCCGGAAGAAAACATCCTCCTCATCCTGAAGTTGCTGAAGGAGGCTGTGTCCAGACACAGGCTGCCGTCTGTTTCCAGCGCTGCAAAGGGCCGACTTGACAAAAGGGCTGACATAACACCCACTGCTCTGCAGCTGATTCAGATTCACAACTCTGCCTCTGCTGGTGTTGTGCACATTGGCACCAACAACCTAAAAAAACAACAGTCAGAGGTTCTCAAAAACAGTTTGTGCGCCTCGTGGACAGTCTGTTGGACACCGGGAATCAGTGAGTCATCTCTGCTCCGCTGCACCCCCCACGTTTTGGTGACGTTAATTTCAGCCGCCTACACCAGCTTCATATCTGGTTAAAGGGGAACTACGCCCATTTTCAAAATTCATACATGTTATTCCTATGGTGTAAGACAGTCCAAAAAATATCAGTAAACATGAACAACTCTCCCAAATCCGAAAACTAGAACGCTAAAACTCAAATGTAAAGAGTTGAACTGCTCTATAGACAATGAATTAGGAGAGATGTTCTAGAAGACTCTGAGAGCAGCCAAGAGAATGTTCTGAGTATATGGAAACATTTTCTGTTTCACAATTGATACTACAATAGAATAAAAAACACAACAAACATTGTGTGGGTCTATTCATTGTCTACAGAGCAGCTCCACACTTTATACTTGATGACATCACCAGTTTGAGACTTACTCCTCTGGTTTCTGGCTTTGAGAGAGAGAGGAGCTCATGTTCACTTATATTGATTCAACTTTACTAGGTCATGGAAATATATTGAACTTGTTAATTTGATGGTAATCTGTAGCTTGAATTGTGAGGTGGGAAATTTTGGCCAATGGATGGAAGCTTAATAGAGCAGAGGTCAAGGAGCCGCCACGATCAGTCAGGATTCATCCTCTTAGGACCCTAAATATCTACAACAAATATTATAGGAATCCAACCACTACTGTAGATACATATATACTGTATATAAGAAGAACCCACGGAGAGTAAAACTGGAATGTTAGCTATAATAAATGTCATGTCTTTTTGTCCTGCTTTAATGCTGCCGGGTTCCAGCCTGTTGAGGGGGAGAGACAGCGATGGCTTCCCACAGTACCAGGAGAAGTTTATCCGGGACTGTATCAGGAAGTTTCCTTATTGTGAGGCCACACTTCTTCAGCAGCTGGTGAGGAGCATTGCACCGGTAGAGATTGTAAGTGAAGAACATATCAGAGAATTGAAGTGTTGTATATAAAATATAAAATATCATGTTTAGCAAAATGTTTTTAAAGGATCAATGAGGAAGAATAGTGTTAGAACAAACAGTGGTCCAGACCTCCGCCAAGGTGCGTGACTTTAAAACCAGATCCCAGCTCCCAGCTGGCGGTACCGTGAGGTGGTCGTCTTATTATTAACACGGTGTGTTTCTGTGTAACGTATCGGAGGATGCCTCTCTCATTCAGCAACCTTGTTACATCTGTATAACGTTACACTATCACTGTAAAATATTGTGCTGTAGATTAACAGTAAAATACTGGCAGTAGTGTTGCCAGTAGTTTACAGTTAATTTACAGTAGTCCTACAGTAATCAACTTTACAGTATGCTACTGTAATAATACTAAGTGCAGAATTACAGTACAATGCTGCATTTTTTAGATTTAACAGTAGACTACTGGCAGCAGGTTGCCAGTAGTCTACTGTTTTTTTTTCTACAGTTGGCTTACTGTAAATTTAATTTGATTACTGTTATAATACCATGTACTAAAACACTGTATAGTGCTGTATTTTATTGAATGTAATGGCAGCAGGGTAGCCAATACAATATTGTTTTTCTACATTAGCAATAGAATTTCACCATGAGCCCAAATAGTGGTCATTTTTGTAAATAGAGTGTATTACTGGCAGTACTGCCTTTTCTGAGACCTTGAATAGCAATTTTAATGTGATATCCTATACAACATATATGGATGATTTGTTACCTAAAATGCAGCAATAAAACATTCTATGGAAAAGAAGAGTCTTAGCAAGTATAAGATTACTTTTTTAACCCAACATTTATTTAAAAAATACTCACTTTGATAATATATGAACAAACTGAGTTTTGCCATTACAGCTGGATATTTCAAGTATGCATAAAGAACATGGCAGTGAGACGTGAGATTTCAGAACGAGACTTCTCTGAGCGAGATAAACAAGAACAAACAGAAAGTGAAAGTTAAGAAAAACATTTCATTTCTCTGTAGGGTCCTTTCCATAATGTTGTCAGACTCTTTCATTGTTGTCCCCATTAGTCACTTAGACCAAAAACATGGGAAAATATGGTCCAGGTTGAAATATACTGTTACCCTTTAACTCAGCGTTTCAAAACAAGGCTTTCTGAATTAACTTAAACAGAGGCCTGTTTCACCAAACCAAGATAAGGGATTAAGCCGGGGTTTTCCGGTTATCCTGGCTCAGTTTAGCCTTGATTCGGTTTCACGAAAGCAGTGGCACATAAGTTACCATGGAGATTTATTCTGTGCAGCTAGCCTGCTCCAGACCAGGCTAACAGCCAGGCTTAGTTTATCCTGGTGCCTTATCTGTTCAGTCAGAAGTCACTCTGATCGGAAAACAATGTGTTTTTTACAGTTAGTCCATGATCTCATGCATGAATTTTACCTTATTTGTATTAGCCTGCATTAAAATACCATATTTTAATGCTGGCTAATAAAAATAAGTACTTAACTGAATACATACCACCATTCAGTTCAGTACTGTCATTTTAACATTGTGATCATCATTAATTTTCATTTTTATAATCATTCATGTGATAGTCATTATTACAGTTATATTGTGTTTATGAAGACTGCTGTTCATATTGTTGTTAGAGGTTTGATGAATATATTATTGATTAGAAATGGCTGATAAAGTTGACTGGACCAGTAACTATATAGTGTTTCTGTATATTCATGAAACAACAGGGAGAGGACACCACAATGCTTTTTGACCTTTTATTTTTCTTGGATCACTTGTCTGCTGGGGGAGACAGAAATAGCAAAGATTAATACATTGTGTTACTGTGTATACTTACAGTGTACATTGAAATGATCACTTACTTCTCTTTCTGATACCCTCAGTATGTATTGTTAAGTGTGTGCTGTACAGACATCTGACAGTTTGTGAATTCTGTAAAACACATATCAGTTCTTAATTCTGCATGGTGTGTGGATGTCCTACACTCACTACGATGCCAGGCTGCTCTCAGGCTGTAGAGTATCTGGGTTCTGTTAAAATGATGTTTTCTATGAGCACCACATAACTGACTTCTTATCCATTATGGACTAAATAAGTTTTTCCACTAGACTGACATGTAGGCTGCATCCAGCCTTCTTTCTTTCTTTCTTTCATCCTTTCTTTCTATATAAATAATGGTCGTAATAGGGCACACCATGCACGATTCCTGCTGTGCAGATTAAGGTGTTTTAAAGAATTGACAAACTGTCAGATGTCTGTAGGCATACAGCACACACTTAAAAAAGCAAATATAGTTTGCAGAGGTGCAAATATCAATGAAAAAAGTGATTTATTTAAAAAGAGTCGACATTTATAACCACAAAAGACGTGCAGGACTTGGACCTGGATATGGAGATAAAAAGAAATTGAGGAAATTAGAAAGAGAAGTAAGTGATCATTCCAGTGCACGCTGTAAGCATGTATGTAACATAATGTGTTAATCAATGTGTGTATATATATATATATATATATATATATATATATATAGATATAGATATATATATATATCTATATATATATAGATATATATATATTAGTGGTTGTAATTAATCTTCATGGTAAATTTCCTAAATAATATATTAACTTCCACCGCTCACTTTTAAGGCGAAGTGAGAGTAACTCCTTCAATAACAGCACTCACAGGTGAGTGAATGTAACGTTATCGGCTATTTTTAGATTACTTACGAGTTGAGTCGCTCCGCTATTGTCTGCCACTTTGTTTTCTTGCTGTTTTATTACAGCGGCCGACGGCCGTGTCTCCTTTTCTACATATTATATGTTTTACTTCCTCCTAATCTTCCTTTCAAAGCTGTTTCTCGCTGGGTTTAAAGTACGCGGAACGCCTTTACGTCATTTCAGCATCAGTAAATCTGCGATCGACCTCGTGGTCTATTGAGGAAAGCAGTGAACGCGCATCTATCAGAATTACTTACACCTGGTTCAACCTAGTCGCTCCTCCTCAGCCTGGCTTGGCCTTCGTGAAACCAAACAAGCCAGGATGAATTGACTAGACTAGGTCAAGCCTCGCTTTCTCTCTTATCCCGGATATTTTTATTCTGCTTTGGTGAAACAGGCCTCAGGTCTCTTAAAACATAAAGACGAGGCTCCGAGTCCTCTCAGAATAGAACAGATCTAGGGTCTGCCCAGATTCTGCTGACTGTTTTAAACACAGTAACCTTAAAAGGCTAAACTGATCCTATATCCTAAAAGAGCACTCCTCTCCTGGGACAAGAGAACATGTTCCCTTCTTGTTTACATAAATAGTAGTTTTTCTGCAGTGTTTTAAGGCAGAAATACCCACAATTTTGAAGTGGAATATAGTATATTTAGTGGTAAGGAGAACAAGAATATGAATAAACGTACTGTACATCCTTTAAGACAAAAAAGGCTGTGTTGATGTTAAGTGCCTTGGTAGAGAGCTCTCACTGACCTATATGAAATGATCAAGGTCCATGAGCTTCTTCAAAAGAGTGGAGACATGGGGATTGACTGTGACAGACTTCTTCTGAACGACTCTCCCTGTCCTCTTGGAGACAACCTTGCCCCGGCTGGCCTTTGTCCCTCTTTCTGGATTGATTCCAATGAAGCGCCTGAAAAACACAGTAGTCTGAGATTAGAGGTTGGATAGAATAAAGTCTGCTGCTGTATGAGGTCGGGGTTGCAGTTGTGCATGTTGCAGAATAGTGAAGAGAAAATTAAGAGAGTGAGAGATAGTGTGTGAGAGTGAGAGAGTGTGAGAGAGTGAGAGAGTGTGAGAGAGTGAGAGTGTCAGAGTGTGTGAGAGAAAAGGACAATTGGACAACACAAGCCTTACCTTTGAATGAATTCAAGTGTACAGGCAGCCTCCTCTTGGTACTGTAGGTTAAAGATGTAGTACACTGAGAACAGAGCAGCAAGCCCCGTCACAAAGGTTGGTTGGATGCTCTCGCATATGACACGACCCTCAAGGCTGATCATCCAGCGTCCAACTGTCACGTGCTCTGTTCCACCTGGAATTTGCAGAGAAATTTCAGAAAGCATCTTGACCTGTGTAAATATTTTTGTTTGCTTAATTTGTCATATCATGACTCAATAGCATCAATACGGACAAAAAGACGCTTCCGCAGAAGACTGAAATATGCCTGTGATATGTCCTTAAGGTTACCACTGATTCCCACTGCCTCAACTGGCTCTAACTACGGTAATGTTATTGGAACAATCTCTCTCGGCCCAGTCCCAATGTCGGACAATAAATGAATGCACCGCACACATCAAACTATAGAGACTTTAGATGGAGTTCGTGTTTGAACTGTAATAATACTAATAAAGACACAGTTTTTATCAGTAGCAGAGCAGCAGTGTTTTCTCTCTGTAGCCTGTTAACTGTTTAACAAGCACCTGCACATGAATAACAGCTGCAGTCTGTATTTATACTGTGGACTGAGTCCTGTTTAGAGGCTCAGGAACCATCTCTACTGGCACAATATCTTTATATTATTTATTTATTATTAGCATCTGTATTTATACTGTAGACTGAGTCCTGTTTAGAGGACCAGGAACCATCTCTACTGGCACAATATCTTTATATTATTTATTCATTATTAGTGTCTGTATTTATACTGTGGACTGAGTCCTGCTTAGAGGACCAGGAACCATTTCTACTGGCACAATATCTTTATATTATTTATTCATTATTAGGGTTTGTAGTTATTGATATTCTGATTGTGAATTAATTATTTAATAACCCAGAATATGACTATGGTGTCTTTTGAACACTGGATATTATTTATCAGGCTGAATGTTTCAGGGAAAATGTAAATGATTTAACTCATATCAAACCCGACGTTCAGGAATTATCAGCCTCACATGTGACTGAATGTAAATGAAGATAAATAATGTAACAGGTGTTTGTTGCTGACAGACAGACTCTCCTTCTCTCTCTGACTTTAATAGCATCATTAATAAAAGTTAACGGGGGAAATAACAGATCACGGAAAGAAAAATCTTTCTAATAAATGCAGAAAGATGTTTTAGACCCG
This sequence comes from Sebastolobus alascanus, assembly GCA_916701645.2. Classification (NCBI taxonomy): domain Eukaryota; kingdom Metazoa; phylum Chordata; class Actinopteri; order Perciformes; family Sebastidae; genus Sebastolobus; species Sebastolobus alascanus. Next base: position 1,213,155 of record CAKAOJ020000138.1, on the reverse strand, counting down.
TTTGTCAGGTTTTATAAACCCCTCTCAGTGACAGGCTGCTTCACTCGCAGTGTGTGAATGAGAGATACTGCAGGACCTCCTGCTGCTGTTCACACCTACAGTTAACACTGTTCACACCTACAGTTAACACTGTTCACACCTACAATTAACACTGTTCACACCTACAGTTAACACGGTTCACACCTACAGTTAACACTGTTCACACCTACAGTTAACACTGTTCACACCTACAGTTAACACTGTTCAGAGCTACAGTTAACACAGATTATAACTAGATGGTGAATTAGAAAACAACTAAACTATAAAACATTTAATCTGTGATCTGTCTTCACTCCGGTATAAAACTTCAGCGATGTTAAGAGGTAAAGTTATCAGATCAGTCTGATCGGCGCAGCGTCCAATCAGTAACTGATATCCAATAAGGGGGCGTGTCGGTCGGTAAAAGACTTCCGTGAAGGCGGCTCTCGTGTATCCTCGATCATCGCTCCTCAGAGATCCCTCCTCGCTCCTCAGAGATCCCTCCTCGATCCTCGATCCTCGCTCCTCCGTGCAGAAATAAGAGCTTTGGGACGGTCGTCAAGATGGCGCACCAGAACAACTTCCGGTTCAAGCGAGGATCGAGGAGCGAGGAAACGACAAATAAGAGCTTTGGGATGCACCGCATGTCTCTAAAAACATATTTCCTCTCTTCCTCTCTCCTCGTGTCTCTTCCTCGCCTCCTCCGCTCGCATCTCTCGTGGGCGGGACTAAGACGCGAGGCGAGGAGTCGAGGAGAGGAATCGAGCCGTTTAAAATGAGAAATGGGAAATACCCATACTGTACATGTGTTATACCCTGTAGTCTTAATGCTCAGGCTGATCAGAATCCTTAAAACAATTCCTGAATTCAGATCATGATCTGGATCGCCACCAAAATCTAAAAGTAACCGCTAAAATGGATTGTTCATTGTGCCCCCCCCCCTCCAAAGAATTTCATTCAAATCCATCACAGACTTTTGGAGTTATCGTATTCACAGACAGACAGACAGACAGACAGACAGACAGACAAACAAACCAACACCGGTGAAAACAGAACCTCCTTTGTGCTCGGCCTGATAGAACTTTGTGGGTACGCTCGAATGGATGGCGGGGATATACAATGGAACGTTCTCAAATACAAAGCATTTGTTCGTGGTCTTTTATTAATTATCTTTTCAATAATTGCAGAATTGTAATTTTCATCCATAAAGTAGAGACATGAATCAGTCATACTCATGTTTTATGATCGTGGGCCAGCTAGTGAGCCTTTCGGCAAGTGCAGACCTGATTTTACTGCGAATGTGTTGTACCCCAATGATATGATGCGATATGAAGTCGTGACATCTCCCTCTCTTCATTCACTCTATAGCTCGCTATACCATCGCTGCGCTCTCTCTCCCTCCCTCACTTGTTGAGCCGAGGATGGGGGGGCTGACTATGAATGCCTTGTGTTTACAAACAGCAACCGACAACTGTAAAATATTACACCTTTAAACAGTAGTTGATGATAGAGGTGTTATAGGTTACTGAGTTATCATTATCTTTTTAATCACTGTTAATATCTGATTTCCAGGGCAATGACCCAACGGCGTTCTCAGTGTTGACCCAGGCCATCACAGGTCAGATGACGTTTGCAGATGCTGACTACTGTGCTACATGTGGGGAGAGGGGAGCAGACAAGAGGTGCTCCCTTTGTAAAGCAGTAAGTCAAAGTCTGTTAAAAGCCACCATCCGTAAAATAATCAAAAATATCCATGTTTAACTTCCTCCAGGTCACGTTTCCTTTTATTTGTCTTTAAGGTGACTTACTGCAGCTTGACATGCCAAAAGGTCCACTGGTTCACCCATAAAAAGATGTGCAGGTCTCTGCAGGAGCAGGATGCCGACCTGGAGAAGGACACGCCGAGGTTGAAAGAACTGAAAGGTGCTGTAGAAGAAAACTTCACTCAGATTCCAAATTGAAGAAAATAATCTTTACTTAAGCTTCAGAAGAATACAGATGGTTATGATGAGCATTTCACTGCTCAGCAGAGAGGGAGTTCACACCAGTCATGAAGTCTCTTTCTCACATTCAGAGCCTAGTTCTAACTCACACAGGCTCCGCCCTCTACGGGACTCTATGGGTAATACTCTCCACCAATCATGAGCATGCATTCGGCCACTGAAATCTGCATAAAAGTATGCAATCCCACAGTACAGCGGTGCGTATTGGACTACAGCGGTATGTGTTGGGCTAAAGCGGTGCGTGTTGGACTACAGCGGTGCGTGTTGGACTACAGCGGTGCGTGTTGGACTACAGCGGTGCGTGTTGGGCTACAGCGGTGCGTGTTGGACTACAGCGGTGCGTGTTGGACTACAGCGGTGCGTGTTGGACTAAAGCGGTGCGTGTTGGGCTACAGCGGTGCGTGTTGGACTACAGCGGTGCGTGTTGGGCTAAAGCGGTGCGTGTTGGGCTACAGCGGTGCGTGTTGGACTACAGCGGTGCGTGTTGGACTACAGCGGTGCGTGTTGGACTAAAGCGGTGCGTGTTGGACTACAGCGGTGCGTGTTGGGCTACAGCGGTGCGTGTTGGACTACAGCGGTGCGTGTTGGCTAAAGCGGTGCGTGTTGGCTACAGCGGTGCGTGTTGGACTACAGCGGTGCGTGTTGGACTACAGCGGTGCGTGTTGGACTAAAGCGGTGCGTGTTGGACTACAGCGGTGCGTGTTGGGCTACAGCGGTGCGTGTTGGACTACAGCGGTGCGTGTTGGGCTAAAGCGGTGCGTGTTGGGCTACAGCGGTGCGTGTTGGACTACAGCGGTGCGTGTTGGACTAGAGCGGTGCGTGTTGGGCTACAGCGGTACGTGTTGGGCTACAGCGGTGCGTGTTGGGCTACAGCAGTGCGTGTTGGACTAGAGCGGTGCGTGTTGGACTAGAGCGGTGCGTGTTGGACTACAGCGGTGCGTGTTGGGCTACAGCAGTGCGTGTTGGACTACAGCGGTGCGTGTTGGACTACAGCGGTGCGTGTTGGACTACAGCGGTGCGTGTTGGACTAGAGCGGTGCGTGTTGGGCTACAGCGGTACGTGTTGGGCTACAGCGGTGCGTGTTGGACTAGAGCGGTGCGTGTTGGGCTACAGCGGTGCGTGTTGGACTACAGCAGTGCGTGTTGGACTACAGCGGTGCGTGTTGGGCTACAGCGGTGCGTGTTGGACTAGAGCGGTGCGTGTTGGGCTACAGCGGTGCGTGTTGGGCTACAGCGGTGCGTGTTGGGCTACAGCGGTGCGTATTCGGCTACATCTATTATTGTTATGGATTGCCTTTATGAATCTTCCAGATAACCCGATATGGAGAGGGCAGAAAAGAGTACTGGCAGCATGTCAGAAGTGCCAGTGCACAAGAAAAAGTCACGGTACGTCAAAGAGTAAAATGTAGAAGTGTCGGTAAACCCCAGCGCCTTCATGACGGTCAACTCCGTCACCGTTACACCCCGCCACAGTCATACACTATCCGACAGAGTAGCCCGCCGCGTGCATGCATCAATCACAACCCCCAGGGGCTGCTCCGCTTCCAGTTGATCGTGAACCCCAACTTGGGGAACATAGACCATTCTCCCCTACATGTTCCTGTGATCCTCGATGACCCCGGAATGTGGTGTGCAGGGTGTCTACTGCTTGTCTTTTTGATAACTGAAGGATTAGGCCATGGCTCTACCCAGTTCAGGTGAATGCTACCTGGGTTGGCTAGGGCCCCCTACTTCTCCACTGTGGTGGCCTAGGTTATAAAGAAGTAGGCGGGCTGCGGTGTCTAATCCTTTGCCGGTCAGGATCAATGTGGTTGGGTGCCACGTGTGCATTCATCGGGCTCCACCCACTGTACCCATAGAGTCCAGTAGAGGGCGGAGCCTGTGTGAGTAACAAAGGTTACAGTATTGTAATCCTAGTTCTATAAGGACAGGCGGAGCCCTCTACCAATGGAGCGTCGCTCGCTGAAGAGGATGTGGGATGGTGGACAGCGGTGGACACACATAATGTGGGTCCACACATATTTGGGTAGGCACGTCCTGACTGTCCGACTGCAAATTTCAATGGGCGAATGCATGCTCGGCATTGGAGGAGAGTATTACCCATAGAGTCCAGTAAAGGGCTCCACCTGTGCTTATAGAACTAGGGTTACAATATCGTAACCTTCGTTTTGTACCATTGCAACAAGGGTACATTGAAACAATAGGTTGTGGGCTGGGCTAATCAAGGGGTCTGAGTGACAGCAAAAGGTGAAATGAACTCAGGAAATCCCAGACCGACTATTCTAATACAATCTGATTCCATCTGCTGGTGGCCCATTTGGCTAATCCCTTCAACATCCATGACAATGTACTATCTCTGCCTGCCTTGGGGGGCTGTCACATGTAAGTTCAAGAAAGCTTCTCAAAGGTTATCTTCCTGGATGAGTAGTTCAAAGAGTTCACACACAGTGATCTGTATGGAGATGGGAATAGACCAGTGATAAACAAGTGAATGAATGCCTGCGGGTTACCCACTTCCTCTCACCGTCTGTGCATTGTTTATGCATCCTGTTGCCTTCATGTACCCGGTACAGCCAGCTTCATTATATTTTGCTTAAAGGTTCTCCATACCATATTCAGGGCATTGATATAGCAGCAAACAACTGTTTGCGTACAATGTAAAGACATAATTTGTCACCTGATGCCATTGGGCCCAAAAAGACCTTTTTTTTCCAGAGACTTTTGGAGAGAGACGTCTGTAAATCAGCGGATAATTCTTTTTTGGGGTAAATCAATTTCTCAGTATGGACACTTAAATAGCCCTTAGGTCCTAAATGTAAAATGCACTAATAGGCAAACCCAGGGTTATTTCCCCTCCTCTGTTCATGTGAATGAGCCCAAGACCGAGGCTGGACCGAGGCTGGGAGGCGGAGTTAAAGGAAACGCTACTGGTCCTGCTCTATGGGCCCAATGGATGAGCAAGATCGCCTCCGATGCTCTATCCAGTTCTCTTTTATACATCCATGGTTGTAATCCTAGCCGACCGTGCATGTCTTTTAGTGCATGTTATTACACGGCTGTGTTGAATACTCGATTCTGATTGGTCAATCACGGCGTTCTGCGGTCTGTTATTTCTGTATTACAGACCGTTGCTAAGTCTAACAGACCGTTGCTATGGGTGCAGCTCTGATGTCGGACTCTGGCGGACCGTTTTTGCGTCAAAATATTGATTTCTTCAGTAAGTAGCCGTGTAATAAGCAGGATAATGTACAGCGAGCGGGTCATTGTTGTGAAAGAATCCCCTTCAGGGCGATGCTGCACCCCTCCGCTTCACGTCGGGGTGCAGCATCGCCCTGTCGGAGATTCTTTCACAACAATGACCCGCTCGCTGTACATTATCCCTTACTTAGCGCATGTGAGTGTGCCCCACTGGCTAGCTCATGGCCGCCGCTCTGCACTGCATTGATATGGCGGTTACAGCTGATCGTCACTGAAGATTAGTGCCCTCCCTCCAGTTCCCCCTCAGGTAAACACTGTTAATGCGGCAGTAGGCAACAATTTTTTGGCATAATTTGGCAAAAAATTCCATAATAACCTTTCAGCATATTGTAATTCAAGTGTTCTGAGAGAAAACTAGACTTCTGCTCCTCCTCATGTCTCTGTTTTCAGGCTTTAGAAAAATCTAGCCCGTGACGGCAGATTTTGACCAATCACAGGTCATTTCAGAGAGAGAGAGCGTTCCTATTGGCTGTGCTCCGGTCATGTGACCAGAACTTGGCTTCCTTCAACAGATTTTACAATGCCGGCCGCGTCACAAACTTTCTCATTTTACAGCTAAACAGTAACTACAAGATGATTCTGAAAACATCTGAGGTGAGAAATAGTCATTACAGTAACAGAATATTGATTCATATCTGATCAGCGCTGCCAGTGCTGGACTGGCCATCTGGCATACCGGGCGTTTTCCCGGTGGGCCGACGTCCTTTTGGGGCCGACGTATGTCCTTTTTTTTTTTTTTTGGCCTATAGAACAAGTAAATCGGCCCATTTCTTTTCCTTAATTGACACTGGGCTGGCCCAATCGCTCTGTGCCGGGCGGCCTCAGTGAGGAGGAGAGGGAGAGAGATGAGGGAGGGAGTGTAGAGTTTGCAGTAAGCAGTTATGGGCTCGCAGCCTGGCTCAACATGTCATGAGAGATGAGCAGTGCTCGAAGTGGGCCGGTACGTAGCGGTACGCAGTATTTTACTCATTTTACTCCTTGGCGTACCGTGACTTTTTCATGCGTACCGGAGCTCCTCACAAGCTGCCGGTACTCTCCTCTGCTCTCTCCATATCAGGTTCTCTGGGAGATTCATAACGGTGATTCATAACGGCGCAGCGCCAGCGGATTTGCGCCCCGTGAGTTCCCGTAGTGAACGGAAGCGCCGCGCTATTAATCTCCGCTCGAGCTGAAGCCTGGCTGTTCACATCAGAAGCGCATTTCTCTGCGCTGGTCAACATGTGATTCTGATCCTCTGCTGTTTACTATCCATCTCTTTCTGTCTGTGTCTCTGTGTCTGTCTGTCTGCTTATGTGTTTCTGCCAGGGGCGGGGCCAAAGTGGGGGCCGGGGCTGGCACGGGCCACCCCTGGAATCTAAATGCCCCCCCCCCTCCCATCAGAGTCTGAATGTGATAGGTCCAATAAGACTCAACAAACATTAATGATGATCTAATGTATTACTGATATACTGTATGAGACCCAGCTGAAATTCTCAGATTTTTTTAATAAGGAATTCAGCATCACTGTTTCCTTGCACTGTAAAGCAATATAATCCTAAAATGGGACAGCAGTGGCAAAAAAATGAATTATAATTTATGAATATTAGTTTATGCTAGATATTCACACACAAAGTTTATGCCAGAGGGGCAAATTATTCCATTTTCTTTCCTGAGATTTAAAGGTAAAATTAGAAGTTCAACATAACATGCTGTTGTGGTGTACTTATTATTTTGTTATTTTCATTGTTTTAAAAGTCACCAGAATTCAGGAAACAAAGTCTCTGAAACTCAAATTTTTCTGGGGGAGGACCCCCAGACCCCGCGCTTTGGTTTTGAAACCCTCCCTATTTTTGAGGTTTGAGGTCTCAAGGTTGGCAAGTATACAAAACAACCACATTTGAAGGTATTTCCTCGAATAGAGCCTTCAACAAAACATGGTGCACACAGCACAAACGGGCGGTGATGGGGCCGGTCTGGGCCAAAATGCCAGGGCCGATTTTTTGTCCCAGTCCAGCCCTGAGCGCTGCCTAGGTTGACCGTTTGGTCGGAGTTCAGAGTGATTGACAGCCGGCTCTCATAGACTGCAGCTGGACAGCGGACCTTGTTTTCCTCCGGTAAGTGAAATCCTTCAGATGCCGTTAGGAGCACCGGAGGACACAGTAGGACACAGAGGAACAGGATTTAACTCAGGTTACCTGTTTCATGTACTACTGTCACCATATAGCGGCCGTTTTCTAAAAATAACTTTTTTAAATCATATTTGCGCCAATATCGCATACTGCAGCTTTAACTCGTTGTTTGCACTGTTAGCGCCGTTAGCTGCGAGCCGCCGGCTCAGCCGTCACCATGTTGTGCTCTGAATTTAGAATTTAGCACCTCCACTGACTTTACACATCAAAGTGTGTTTGCAGGTGTTGGATTTTTTTATAAAGCCTTTAGTGTCTCCAGAGTTAGCTGTGTGAAGTCTGATAAATGTCCTCTAGTGATGTCACTTGAGTCAGCGTTGGTTGGTTCTGAAGACGACAAGTCTGAGAATGAGAAGAAAGAAGTGAGCTTACCCTCTCCTCGTCTCTGCTGCAGGCTACATTAGCCACTACTAGCATAACACACCGCAATCTCCAAACTGTCAGCAGTTCAGTTCCATTGTGGGATTTTTTTTTTAAAACTGTCCATCGTGAGTCTGACACACAGTTATTATCAGTAGCAGAGCAGCAGTGTTTTCTCTCTGTAGCCTGTTACCTGTTTAACAAACACCTGCACATGAATAACAGCTGCAGTCTGTATTTATACTGTGGACTGAGTCCTGTTTAGAGGCTCAGGAACCATCTCTACTGGCACAATATCTTTATATTATTTATTCATTATTAGTGTCTGTATTTATACTGTGGACTGAGTCCTGCTTAGAGGCTCAGGAACTATTTCTACTGGCACAATATCTTGAAATTATTTATTCATTACTAGTGTCTGTATTTATACTGTGGACTGAGTCCTGTTTAGAGGACCAGGAACCATTTCTACTGGCACAATATGTTTATATTATTTATTCATTATTAGTGTCTGTATTTATTGATATTCTGACACTAGAAATTATTTATTAGGGTCAATGTTTGAGGGAAAATGTAAATGATGTAACTCATATCAGGAATTATCAGCCTCACATGTGACTGAATGGAAATGAGGATAAATGATGTAAAAGGTGTAAAAGACAGACCCTCCTTCTCTCTCTGACTTTAACTGTATCCTTAATAAAAGTTAAAGGGACTATTTGTAACTTCTTACACTTATAAATCATACCGGGTCGGTGTCCCATGCACGTGTGGGTACGCGAGCGTGCAGACTCCAACACAAACTACACAGAAACACCAAAACTGCAAAGTTATATCTAGTGAAGCCCGTCTGTTAAACAGTGTTGGCTCTTCCTGCTTCGCCCCCCAAAGCCGCAGTCGGAGGATGCGGGAGAGACCGTAACTTTTGTCTCCAGGGCCGGAGTCTCTGCTCTGCTCCTGCTGTCTGCTCCTGCTTGCTTGCACGCGCGCACACTGCACACACTGCAGAAGAGTTAGTTTAGCTCTGAGAATATCTAGTGAATGTACAGTGGAAGTTTGTGCAGAAATAAATGCTGCAGCTCCTCCAGACCAACAGAGGTTTCCCGTGTCTTGTGATGTGACGGGGCTCCGCAGCGAGTTACGTTATTGTCTCCGACCAAAACTCCGATGTAGGCAGGAAAAGCCAGCACTAGGATCAGCATCGATTCATGGAGAGACCTTCGTCTGGTCAGCTAACATTACTGCCAAGCAGGTGAAATATAGAGTGATATTGTGGCTTTAGCTGACGTGTGTCGCCTCACTGTTTAGACCGGTGCTCGTTCATGTCTATGTAGAGCGAGCACAAGCACGAGCAACAGGACGCTGACTGTCGTTGACTTAACCATCACAGGTGTCGCTGTTAACAAGACATTTCTGATTCTTACATGGAGTCCCTTTAATGGGGGAAATCACAGATCATCAAAAGAAAACTCTTTCTATAAATGAATAAAGCTCTTTCAGTGTCAGACTCCTTCACCTGTGGTGTGTGAAGCAGAGATACTGCAGGTCCTTCTGCTGCTGGAACACTTTACTATCAACATGATCCGTTTGTTGTTCACACCTACAATTAACACAGATTTTAACTAGACGGTGAATCAGAAGACAACTAAACTATAAAACTTTTGATCTGTGATCTGTCTTCACTCCGTTATGAAACTCAGTGATGTTGACGTGTATCAGTCTGATCGGCAGCAGTGTCCAATCAATAACTGATATCCAATAAGGGGGCGTGTCGGTCGGTAAAAACACTTCCGTGAAGGATACACCGGTGTATCCTCGCTTACGGCTCCTCCGGCAAGCCTCCTCTCTCCTCGAGATGCATTTTAGGAATTGGGTTGTAGCTAGGCACTCACTAGAGTCTTCCACAAGCTGCTAGCTTGACAGCTGTGAGTACTATCTACAGCCATGTTTGTTGTTTACACTCATAACATGATAATGTTAATAATTATGATAATTGTGGAGGGAGGCCTGAAGGGACGGACTGTCAGAGTTGCTGACTTGGTGAGCTAGTGCTCCTAGCTACTTTCATCTTAAGAGTTGGCAACACTGGGCCGGGGTTAAATCTAGCCTACTACTAGTTAGTCAACATTACCAACCCTAGCTTTAACAGTTTAGTGTGCCCTCCTGTGTTAAATATACACAACAGACTCTAATAACTCTGTGTGTCTCTGCTCCCGGTTAGATGATGAGAGCAACCTGGTGATGGAGACAGCCAACTTCCTGCAGGAGCTGTGTCTGCGGGCGGAGGAGCAGGTGTCTGCTGCTGGAGGCTGCCCTGCAGAGCTCCTGGTCTGTCCCTCCACCTCCGCTGAGGGACCGTCCTGCCCCCGAGACTGATGCGGGACAGCCAACCAAAGGGTCCTGAACCATGCTGAGTCATCTGTTTTGGTGAATTTTCACAAAAGTTACAAATGGAGAGGCACGGCTTAACAGAAACCATGTCAGCAGGGTACATCCTGTTTGTATATATTTCACACCAGCAAAAAAACCCTGGGCAGTCTGATTAGTGAATAAGAGAGGCATAAAGCTACGTCTAATGTTGGTAGTTGTGTAATAGTTTCTTAGCAGGATACCTCACAACGTTGTGAATGAATTTGCGTGTAGACCTGGGGAAAGGTTAGTCATAGGTCAAAACAAGAGATTAATATGACGTATTACACGGCTGTGTTGAATACTTGATTCTGATTGGTCAATCACGGCATTCTGCGGTCTGTAATTTCTCTATAACAGACCGTTGCTATGTGTAACAGACCGTTGCTATGTATAGCAGACCGTTGCTATGTATAGCAGACCGTTGCTATGTGTAACAGACCGTTGCTATGTATAGCCGACCGTTGCTATGTTTAGCAGACCGTTGCTATGTATAGCAGACCGTTGCTATGTATAGCAGACCGTTGATATGTGTAACAGACCGTTGCTATGTATAACAGACCGTTACTATGTATAGCAGACCGTTGCTATGTATAACAGACCGTTGCTATGTGTAGCAGACCGTTGCTATGTATAACAGACCGTTGCTATGTATAGCAGACCGTTGCTATGTATAACAGACCGTTACTATGTATAGCAGACCGTTGCTATGTATAACAGACCGTTGCTATGTGTAGCAGACCGTTGCTATGTTTAACAGACCGTTGCTATGTATAGCAGACCGTTGCTATGTATAACAGACCGTTGCTATGTGTAACAGACCGTTGCTATGTGTAGCAGGCCATTGCTATGTATAACAGACCGTTGCTATCGGCGCAGCTCTGATGTCAGTCTCTGGAGGACCGATTTTGTGTCAACATATTGATTTCTTCAGTAAGTAGCCGTGTAATAAGGAGGATAATGTACAGCTAGCGGCCCCTTCAGGGCGATGAGAGACTCCCCAGTGATGGTGTTGGAGAGCTGGCTGTGTGGTGCTATGATAAAAAAGCCAACTTTGAACTGCAATGGGAGCTGCTCGGTTTGAGTTGGGATCTTTGTTGCATGTCGATCCCCATCTCTCTCTCTCTCCCCACTTCATGTGATCTCTTTACTGTCGCTACCTAATAAAGTCATACAATGTCAATAAATAATGAAAATGAAATGAAATGGTGAGAACTTTGTTCATATATATATATATATATATATATATACTGTCCAGTTGCCAATGAAGAACATTAATACTGGACGATTCTACAAAACCCCTGATTACGCTCAATGACAACATTTTTCCAAGTTTTTCAAATTCTCACTTTCAACAACATCTGTGAATGTCAAATATGATATAGAGTTAAGTTATGGGATGATTGTGGTTATGGCAAATAAATTATGGTTACGGTGTGGTTAAGGTTAGGCAACAGAGAAAGATTGTGGCTTCTGTTAATAAAAAGGGAAATGTTAATTGTCTCTTGCATAAAAGTCAAATGCTCTACATTCTACAATTCTACAGTCTCATGTAGCAGATGCTTTTGTCCAAAGCGACGTAAATCTGAGAGTTCGTACAGCACAAGCGAGGATCCAGATAGGAGGGAACGACGTGAGGAAGAGCCAACAACAGATTCATGTCCGATGGGACACAGAGAGGCAACGCACAGGGTGGACAGAAGCAGAAAAAACAACATGGTTGAGCTTAAAACTTTTACGTTTTCACAGTGAAAATGTGACTTGACGTTGTGAACGCGCGACGCAAACAAACAGCTGATTGTAAAGTGAAACTTAACACACGGGACTGAAGCATTGTGTTTGTTGGACCCATCCACCTCTCCTCCCTGCCCATCCATCACCCTTCACTTTATGCCTCACTAAATAAAGGAAACACTATCTCCTGGATTGGCACTGAATGTCGGCACTTCACGTATATTTGTGAGGTGCAGAATCATCCAAGTGTTCATCTCTTAAAGTGAATCAAGTTTGTTATGGGTCATGGAAGATTAGATCATAGGAAATCTAATGATCAATAAATGCCCGTAAATGTTCCGTAAAATTTTCACCAAAACTTTTATTGGGCATTTATTGATCATTATATTTCCTTGGTGATAGTGTTCTTTATACTGGTGAGAATGAATGACTGTCCTCAGTGTTCGGGGGTCTGCAGGGATGTCGGCAACCCACCTGTCTTGAATCATGGACCCTGTCTTGTTTACCGTGCTTTATAGGTGGGACTTTTTGCTGTGTCATCACCATTCATATACTACGGAGCCCCGCTAGTCCCCTAGGAGAACATTTTTATTATCTCGTTCCCTCGAGTAACTAACTCGTTCCCTCAAGTTACTTCATAGAGCACTTCTTTCAATCATTCCTGATAGTCCACGCATTGCTGATGTACGGAGCCCCCCCCCCCTAGATGATGTACTTCGGTAAAGTTGGAAAGATATTGACAGATTCAAACTTCCTGGATCAATAACTCATAACAGAAACGTTGTTAAAACACCAACGAGAGCTCTTTCTAACTGTAGTGAGGTAGACAACGAGCTACAACCTTATTTATATCACAACCAGCCTTTAGTCCTCTGAGCCGAACACATTCAGTAACATATTCAATAACTTCAGTAATGTACAGTGTAGTACCACCAAAATTACTTCACACAACAATGATCTCCTCATGGTTGTACTGCAACACTTAGTTAGGAAAAATATGCTTTTACATAATTTTGGTGAATTTTTAATGCAGAAAATATTCAATAACTTCAGTAATGTACAGTGTAGTACAATCAAAATTACTTCACACATCAATGATCTCCTCATATTTGTACTACAACACTTAGTTTGGAAAAATATGATTTTGCATAATTATTTTGAATTTTTAATGAGAAAAATATTCAATAACTTCAGTATTATGCAGTGTAGTATCACCAAAATCACTTCACACATCAATGGTCTCTTCTTAATTATACTTTTTAAACTAATTAAGACATTTTGATCGCACTACATTTTATAAAAGTGAAGTTATTGAATATTTTTCCCATTAAAAATTCACCAAAATTATTATTATTATTAATTTTGGTGGTACTACACTGTATAATACTGAAGTTATTGAATATTTTTCTCTTTTCGGCGTTGCACTTTGTAGACGGTCCCTGACCGCTCGTGTGACAGCCGGCTGCACATAGAGACCGATGTTATGTGTTCGGCTCGGAGGACTAAAGGCTTGTTGTGATTAACATGAGGTTGTAGCTCGTTGTCTACCTTACTACAGTTAGAAAGAGCCCTCGTTGGTGTTTTAACAACGTTTCTGTTATGAGTTATTGATCCAGGAAGTTTGAATCTGTCAATATCTTTCCAACTTTACCGAAGTACATCACCTAGGAGTTACTAACTCGAGGGAACGAGTTACTAACTCGAGGGAACGAGTTACTAACTCGAGGGAACGAGATACTAACTCGAGGGAACGAGATACTAACTCGAGGGAACGAGTTACTAACTCGAGGGAACGAGTTACTAACTCGAGGGAACGAGATACTAACTCGAGGGAACGAGTTACTAACTCGAGGGAACGAGTTACTAACTCGAGGGAACGAGTTACTAACTCGAGGGAACGAGATACTAACTCGAGGGAACGAGTTACTAACTCCAGGGAACGAGATACTAACTCGAGGGAACGAGTTACTAACTCGAGGGAACGAGATACTAACTCGAGGGAACGAGTTACTAACTCGAGGGAACGAGTTACTAACTCGAGGGAACGAGATACTAACTCGAGGGAACGAGTTACTAACTCGAGGGAACGAGTTACTAACTCCAGGGAACGAGATACTAACTCGAGGGAACGAGTTACTAACTCGAGGGAACGAGATACTAACTCGAGGGAACGAGATACTAACTCGAGGGAACGAGTTACTAACTCGAGGGAACGAGATACTAACTCGAGGGAACGAGTTACTAACTCGAGGGAACGAGTTACTAACTCCAGGGAACGAGATACTAACTCGAGGGAACGAGTTACTAACTCGAGGGAACGAGATACTAACTCGAGGGAACGAGTTACTAACTCGAGGGAACGAGTTACTAACTCGAGGGAACGAGTTACTAACTCGAGGGAACGAGATACTAACTCGAGGGAACGAGTTACTAACTCGAGGGAACGAGTTACTAACTCGAGGGAACGAGTTACTAACTCGAGGGAACGAGTTACTAACTCCAGGGAACGAGATACTAACTCGAGGGAACGAGTTACTAACTCGAGGGAACGAGATACTAACTCGAGGGAACGAGATACTAACTCGAGGGAACGAGTTACTAACTCGAGGGAACGAGATACTAACTCGGAACGAGATAATAAAAATGTAGCAGACGTTAATCCATGACTGTCCTTTTACTGTGTTCACAGTGTAATAAATGTACCTGGCACCTGGATGGAAAAAACAGCGTCTTCATTCAGTGTGTGGGTAACATTTTTTCACATTGTTTGAGGGAACTAACGCTCTAATGTTCAGTTCCAAGGCATACTGGACGCAATCGTCGCTCCTCTGGGATTGAAGCTGTTATTGTTGTAATCTGGACAATCTAACCTTCGACATCACATTAGTTCAGGTTGTAAGGACTGTGACTGTTGGCAGTAGTTGTTGATTTTGTTTGAACATGCTGAATTGTAAATGTATGGGTTATTGATGTTAGAACGATTAAGCTAAAGGAGCTAATGTACGCTAAGCTGTCACTCGTTGCCATAGCAACAGTAAACATTCACGTGTGTGCAAGAATCAAGCTACACTGTAAATACAGATCAGGATTCATTGAATTTAGCACAAAATGCATGATTTTAGTATTTAGTAAACCCAGTAAACCTATAGAAAATAATTTCATTTGTAATTCTTCCCATTGCATTTACTGTAATCTTTGACTTAAAAAATATACTCGTGCATGACTTCCAATTTGTGTTTCCCCTAAGAGGCAAAGAAAAAAAGAACTCAGAAAAATCTGATTTAATTTTTTTTTTTTTTTTTCCTGTTTGTCACAAAAAAAAGGAACTAAGAAGGATTATCCTGGCCACCTGTTCTTAAGTCATAAACACAGGAGAGAAAATAATTTAGATCAGACTTCACCAGAATAATAAATTCTCACTTGACTTTCAGGGCTTCCGTAAAACACAGATCTAAAAGTTGGGTGAATATTAGACTTATGTTCAGGTGGACACAAACATGACTTACAATGAATGCTAATGTTGCTCTGTGTCTGCTGGATGTGTAAATAGGCAACAGGTTGCTACCATGTTTGTGATATAATATGTGGTGAACATATATGGGGGCTGTTTGGGAGTTCCTCCCCCCAAGAGGCCATGAAGACAATGAATGCAGCTTTATAGTCTGAAATGAGGTGGCTGTTTCTCTTATAATACTATAATGCTACAGAATTTAAATATGCTTTACCTGCTAAAAATCTTTTATGTTTTTTGCTCTCTTGTCGTCTTTTCAATTTTGTTATCAAAGGATTTAATTTACCTTTACATCGTCATACACAGTGATCACTGCAAATACCATTAAATTATGAAGCATTACATATATTAAGTGTTCCTCCTTAATCTTCCATATTCTAATATTACCCCAATCACAACACTAGATGGCAGCTTCTCCTTAGTTTGAGGTTTACTTTACTTTATTAGTAGCATCATCATTGATGCTAAAAACCTTTTTTTATAGGATTAAAAAGATTATTTTACGTTCCATTCAAGTGTTATTAATTACTCCTTATATTTGGACGAGGTTATGGCCCCTGATAAGAGATTCGTTTTAAACATTCATTCAAGAAAGTTTCACTCAACCTTTGTTACTTTAACTTTAGAGCAGCGACCAAAGTGACAATCTACATACTAACTGTACGACAGCTTGAAGGCAGATCTTCAAAGTGATGCCAAAAGGATTACCAGGACAACTAAGAGGCTTCTCCTCAGCCTCGCGTTCTCACACATGACGAACATCCTTCGGCGATGGCTGCATTAGATTTCTATAGAGCTCTGTCTTCCTGTCTGCATTGTTCTCCTGCTCCCACCGGAGCACACTGACCTCTGTCACTTTGTTCGCTGGCACAAGCAGCAAGCATGGCTACTGTCACGCTGACTGTCAGTGGAGTCACAACTCATGCCCCGTCCTCCTGTTTTCACACCATTATTCCCTCTCCCCTTACCTGTGTGTCACACTCACTCTGGAAGCAACCAAACATAAAAGCTTGATCTCAAATTTCCGGTTTCTGAGATGTAAAAATTAGCAAATGCTCCGTCAGATCAAATGACTTCTTTGAAACCCCCCCCCCAGGTTCTTTTTTTCTCAGCTGCTCCTCATCCATACCTCCACCTCGATGATGTGATGTGACAAACACAGCTTTTTGGGGTAATCGGAGATCATTTTGAGAGCAAAAGGAGAAAAAAACACCCCCTACCTCCGTGTAACAATAACAGCATGAGCTGGACACTTTTGGAGTGGATTTATTTTCAGTGGCATCAAAGAGGAGACAAGGAGAGTTGGAGTAAAGTCATTGTCAGAGAGCCCTGGGAAAGGCTTGTAAGAGGACACCTCGGGTCTTAGGGGCAAAGTTTCGGCAGGATGAAGGTGGAGAGGAAGCTTTGTCTGGCTACTGTATGATTTGGATAATGGACATTCACATACATCATGATGGTGAGCTCATCCACTCAGCTTTGGCTGGATGAGGCTCAGTGAAGAACTTCAGGGAACACTTTCTAACATACTTGTAATCTGCTTATAGCACTGTATAATTATAGTTCTAAGTATATATTCATAATCAAATCAAAATCAAATCAATTTTATTTGTATAGCCCGAAATCACAAATCACAAATTTGCCTCGGGGGGCTTTACAATCTGTACAGGATACGACACCCTCTGTCCTTGACAGTGCGACCCTCACATCGGCTAAGGAAAAACTTAACCACAAAAAAAACCTTTTAACAGGGAGAAAAAATAGAAGAAACCTCAGGAAGAGCGACATAGGAGGGATCCCCCTTCCAGGATGGACAGACGTGCAATAGATGTTGTGTGTACAGAGTAGCAACATAATGAAAACACAACATAGACAATTCATGACAAAAATGAATACATATAATGTGAATATATGTGAGAAGGTGGATCCAGGAGGATGTCAAGCAGCTTCCAGTCGACGCCAAACAGATAGAGCCAGAGCAACACGACCTCCTCTCCATGCCAAAACCGGTAGAGCCAGAGCAGCACGACCTCCTCTCCACGCCAAACAGATAGAGCCTTAGCTACATAACCTCCTCTCCACGCCATATAGGTAGAACCTGAGCAACACGACCTCCTCTCCACGCCAGATCGATAGAGCCAGAACAACACGACCTCCTCTCCACGCCAAACAGATAGAGCCAGAGCAACACGACCTCCTCTCCACGTCAAAACCAGTAGAGCCAGAGCAGCACAACCTCCTCTCCACGCCAAACAGATAGAGCCTTAGCTACATAACCTCCTCTCCACGCCATATAGGTAGAACCTGAGCAACACGACCTCCTCTCCACGCCAGATCGATAGAGCCAGAGCAATAATAATGCATTGTAACAATAATAATAACAGAATATAAAGCACTAGTGCAGCTCCTGTTCGGAGCGCGTACACATCCAGAGTGGGCCGATTGCTTGGCCCACTCTGGATGTGTACGCGCGTGTAAGTTCTGCTTGAAGCGTTGTGGAGACCCGCGGTGTGGCTGCTGGTACCCAGATGAACGGTTCTCTAGACATGCGAAGGACACTTATACAGTATACACACAGTGGTCGTTGATGAGGTGGGTGTACTTCTAGGTAGATGCGGTAGTAGGTGGGTATACTGCAAACTGCTAGAAAAAGAGGTGGTATACCTGCATATACCTGCGTATATCCTCCACTAAACCAATACATACAGAGACAGACAGAGATTCCCTCCTCTATAGATAGATGATGCTGCTACAGCGCCACCTATTGGCCAAATAGCGACATATTTGTCATGGTTACTCAGACATCATGGGCTGCACGGTGGTGCAGTGGTTAGCACTGTCGCCTCACAGCAAGAGGGTCGTAGGTTTGAATCCGGCTTGGGACCCTTCTGTGTGGAGTTTAGCATGTTCTCCCTGTGTTAGCGTGGGTTTTCTCTGGGATCTCAGGTTTCCTCCCACAGTCCAAAGAAATGCTGGTTAGGTTCATTGTTGACTCTAAATGTCCCGTAGGTGTGAATGTGAGCATGAATGGTGGATAAAAAAAACATTTAGTTTCTGAGAATTAAGGTAAATATGTTACAGGCCAAAACATAGAGTTAATTGTTATAGCCCCATCAGCAATATACCCACCGTGTGTGAAGTCAAACGGATGAGCGGTCCTCGAGATATGCGAAGGAAAGACAGACAGACAGAGCTTCCTCGCTTTATGCAGTAGTTTGATTTTATAATGACTTATAAGGTCAAGTATCATAATTAAGTCTGTCAATCGATTCAAATATTATTATTATTATTATTATATCTGTCGCCTCACAGCTAGTCGCAGGTTTGAATCTTGCTTGGGGTCCTTCTGTGTGGAGTTAGCATGTTCTCCCCGTGTTAGCGTGGGTTTACTCCGGGTGCTCAGGTTTCCCCCCGCAGTCCAAAGACATGCAGGTTCATTGTTGACTCTAAATGTCCCGTAGGTGTGAATGTGAGTGTGAATGATTGTCTGTCTCTATGTGTCAGCCCTGTGATAGTCCGGCACCTTCACCCAATGCCAGCTGGGATCAGCTCCGGCCCCCCTTAGGTTTTCTAGTTTCATATGATGCCAGCCATTCTAGTTTTAAAACTGAGCCGCTACAACCTCCGAAAAATCGCAAATTGTTAAAGGTACAGTTGATAACATTGATAACTTTCAGCCACAGATGTCACATTCTCCCTCCTCTGTTCCATTGCATTCACTTCACAA
This sequence comes from Sebastolobus alascanus, assembly GCA_916701645.2. Classification (NCBI taxonomy): domain Eukaryota; kingdom Metazoa; phylum Chordata; class Actinopteri; order Perciformes; family Sebastidae; genus Sebastolobus; species Sebastolobus alascanus. The sequence continues at coordinate 1,193,974 of CAKAOJ020000138.1, read as the reverse complement.
CAAGTGGTTGCCAGTTCGTTGCACAACCTGCTTATTTTATGGTCTAGTGGAATGACTTAGACAGACAATCATGTCAAGTGATGAATCTTTCCAAAATGAACACTGTAAGCGGACTACTCGATTACTATTAAGAAAATTATTTAACCAGCGTATAGGAATGATTCTGTCCCAAGCTTTTTGATCCATGTAAGCTGTGGCTGTATAACGTTAGGTACCTGGATACATCCATCACTAATGCTAAGATGCTAACCTAGCTCCTCAGGGATTGAAGCTGTTAGTTTACACATTAGTTAAGGCTGTAAGAACGATGGCTGTTGGGAGTTGTTGTTGGTTTTGTTTAAATATGCCAAATTGTAGTTTTATGGGTTATTGTTGTTCGGATAAGTAAGCTAAGACAGCTAATATGTGCTAGCGACAGTTGTCACTTGTTGCCACGGTAATCACGTATCCGGCAGCCTGGTGGAGACACCGGTGTCAAATTCAGCCACTTAGCTGTTTCTTCCACAACAAGATTGCAGGTAGGAGCTGGTCTAGTTAGCAAATATTAAAGATAATTATCAATATCAATTAAATAAATATTAGTAAATTATCAATATATATTAATAATAGCGGGACACCAAATTATGTTGGTATAAAGGCATTAAAATGGCTATCAAAAGTAATTAATAATTATCAAAAGAGTTATTAATTATTTTGAATAATATGATTTAATGTATATTAAATCAATCGGGGCGCCGAAAAACAAAGAAAAAATTATAGCCAATTAATGTAGTCTCAGAAAACCAATTGCCCCTCAGGAACAAATAAAGGTCTTGAACTTGAACTTGAACTTGAAATAGTCTCATAAACTATACTATATAATAACTAAAAACTCATATCAATAGCTAGTAAAGGTTGAAGGATTTCGTAATTGTCATAGCAGCGGTTGTCATTATTCACTTTTGTACTACATTAAACAGACCAGCATGTATATTCCACAAGCATTTATTTACAAGATAATAAAGGTTTAAAACACATTAATCTAACCAAATAACTAAACTAGAGAGAGAGAGAGAGAGAAAGACAAGATGGCGACTGAGGAAGGAATGACAAAGACCTCTGAATCAAAGATGGCCGCCGGGACATCAAACATAATGCTCTCTTTATCTTATATATCTCTTATCTGAGCACATGTGTTCAGTCAGAACAGAGGGGTGTGTATGGTTGTGTTTAAAACCAATTCACAGTTAAAATGTTGTACAGTATGTTTGTGATATTAATATCTGTCTGATAGTGCATCAGGTTAGAAAACATGGCTAGTGTACATGGAAGACCTGTTGTCTGTGTGGAGCATAACTAACACAGTGGTAGTAGTAGTCAAGTATCCTGACTACGAATAATATCACAACAATAAAACTCAATGAATAGCAGTAAATCAAATTATTACACGGCTGTGTTGAATACTTGATTCTGATTGGTCAATCACGGCGTTCTGCGGTCTGTAATTTCTGTATTACAGACCGTTGCTATGTGTAACAGGCCGTTTGCTATGTATAACAGACCGTTGCTATGTATAGCAGACCGTTGCTATGTATAACAGACTGTTGCTATGTATAACAGACCATTGCTATGTATAGCAGACCGTTGCTATGTATAACAGACTGTTACTATGTATAACAGACCGTTGCTTTGTATAACAGACCGTTGCAATGTATGACAGACCGTTGCTATGTATAACAGACCGTTGCTATGTATAACAGACTGTTACTATGTATAACAGACCGTTGCTTTGTATAACAGACCGTTGCAATGTATAGCAGACCGTTGCTATGTATAACAGACCGTTGCTGTGTATAACAGACCGTTGCTTTGTATAACAGACCGTTGCAATGTATAGCAGACCGTTGCTATGTATAACAGACCGTTGCTGTGTATAACAGACCGTTGCTATGTATAACAGACCGTTGCTTTGTATAACAGACCGTTGCAATGTATAACAGACCGTTGCTATGTATAACAGACCGTTGCTATGTATAACAGACTGTTACTATGTATAACAGACCGTTGCTTTGTATAACAGACCGTTGCAATGTATAGCAGACCGTTGCTATGTATAACAGACCGTTGCTGTGTATAGCAGACCGTTGCTATGTATAACAGACCGTTTCCTATGTATAACAGACCGTTGCTATGTATAACAGACCGTTGCTATGTATAACAGACCGTTACTATGTATAACAGACCGTTGCTATGTATAGCAGACCGTTGCTATGTATAACAGACCGTTGCTATGTATAACAGACCGTTGCTATGGGCGCAGCTCTGATGTCGGACTCTGGAGGACCGTTTTTGTGTCAAAATATTGATTTCTTCAGTAAGTAGCCGTGTAATAAGCGGGATAATGTAAAGCTAGCGGGTGCAGCATCGCCCTGTCGGGGGTTCTTTCACAACAATGACCGTCTTGCTGTACATTGTCCCATACTCAATACATGTACAAAGACAGAAGTTAAAGTTAAACAGTCTTGCTTAGCCGTGTGCAATAGCTGTGCTGAGGTAGGCCCAGTTACTTTACACAGTCCATGGAAAAAAAGGGGAGCCAGGCTGTGAAAGAAAGTTGTGGTTCCGGTGTCAAAAGAAGCCGTCATTGCTGTGTTCAAATCCAACTGTGCAGATTGGAGCATACCAGTTGCTCCAATACTTTGTTGGAAAGTTAGCAGCTTGGCGCTAACTTGCTTTGTTCCTGTTGCTTGTAAACTTTGTTATCGTCCCCGGTGCTAAACTTGTTTACTCTGTTTCAGCAGTGCAAACTGAGCTAAGCAGGAATCTTTAAAAGGCAGGCTCCTGTTCCTTCTACCTTAGAGAAGTTCTGTGTAGGCTATATCTGCTGAACAGACCATAGCTCAGAGCTCACTCAAGGAAGGAACTCAAGGACCCTGGGAAACGTAGTTCACTGGCCTTCCGCCATTTTGAGTGGTGTGGGTCCCAACATTTCTAATGCATTATAGACATGAACTTCATTTTCAACACAAAACCTTGATCCAGAGCATGAAACAGTATTAATACTCGTCCCTTGATCCATAATCTGAACATCACATCCCATCAGAGTCAGAGTCTGGCTTTGTGAAACCAGCCCGAGCTATGAGGTTGCTCTGAATCACTAAAGCAAAGCAGTTGGACGTGTACACTGGAATAAACATGTTCCTGTGTTAGTGATTACAGCCTCATAGTGAGGCTTTACTGTCAGTTATCGGTATTATACAGAGCCTGTTATTACCTTTTAACCATAGGTGATTCTTCAAGATACCTTCTGTCATCAAATAGAAAAAGAGATTCATAACAAACAAGACCTGCGTGCATTATCAGTGATATGGACTGTAATTTAAGAGCACGTTGGTGCTAATGCAGGTTTCCAGAAGGATGAGATCATCGAGGAAGCAACAAGGCTATCAGATGCTCCTCGAGCATTCTGTGTTGTCACCTAATACCTGATGAGGAGCAAACAGCACAGCTTTTATGTACAGTATGTTCTCCTGTCTGCAGGGGTTGAGTGTGTGTGTAACAATAGGACAGCCTCGTGGATAGGAAACCCTGTATCCTTAATGTGTCCTGTAGTGGACCATCATCACCAGTTATTACTGCTGAGCTTCATCGTAATGATCAGTGATGTAATGGTAAATAAGAAGGTGTGTTAACATGTATATCTCCCCTACATGTGATTAGCACAAAGCTTAAAAGCTTATGAAGAAAAATCCTACCGTCCACAACATTTTCAGAAAACCTGCTTTGCTAAACCCTTTCTGCTGTTTTGGGGCATTTCTAGTAACCAGGAACATTGGTTGGCTTTTTGGTTTATAATAACTGGAGGTCATGTATGGGGAGCAATTTGGGGTTAATTCTCTTACCCAAGGACACAAATTAATCATTCATGAACATAGTATCTTAAAGGTGCTATTGATGATAACATTCAGACACTAGATGTCGCACTCTCCCTCCGCCATTCCATTGCATTCATTTCACAACAAGTGGTTGCCAATTCGTTGTACAACCTGCATATTGTATGGTTCAGTGGAATGAGGATGCTATTACATCTTCACCGAGGAGAGAAACACAGTCGTAACATGAGAATTATGGGATATGGTTGAAAGGTAGTGAGGTAACCTTGAGAAGGGATTATTTTGCCATTATTTTTGTCATTGTTTTGTTAATCACTTTTAGTTCCCCAACTGTATTAATCTGATTACTTTTGATGAATTTGAAACAATAATGATAGACCTAGAAGCAGACTCAATTTCTTGCAAAAGAGATTCTTAATCTCAATGAGTACTACCTGGTTAAATAAAGGTTAAATATAAATAAAAATAAAAATAACCTGAATCTGAATCATAGTGTAGATATCATAGAAATAATGAATGAATGAATGTGAGATGTTGTCATTGAAACCAAGTCAAAGATCTGCAGAGTCATCCAGCGTTGGATTATTATATGTCTACAACATAATTCTGCACCACACAGTGTACAGGTAAAGACTTTTAATACCCCTCGCCACTATTACAACTCATTCAAAATCAAGGAAAGGAGGAAAAGAATCTGCCATGAAAAACAATATCTGCAAATTACAAACAATACAAAAGCACTCAACCAAGAATGATGCCATTTATTCTACTTTCCTCCTCCTTTGTCTTCCCTATTTGTGCTGCTTTAACAGCCTTATAATTGGATGTGGTAGAGAGGTAAGGCATGTGATCCCTGTGTGGCTGTGAACTACAGTGTGTCTTTGTCTGCCGAGGGTTTCCTGAGCGTTGTGGCTGTGAGGGCATCCTTCACTAACGTCCTGCCTGAATGAGAAACAGGTGTGTCTGCAGCAGAGAGATTAAACTCTCTTTGATTGTTTGTGGCTATTGACTGCAGAACACACATGTAGACAGGAATTCAGCAGCGGCCACCTTTCACAGCTTCAGGCCTTAGGACACTCAACAAAATGAACCTTTGTATGACTCTATGTTGGTCTTTTTACTTAGTCTGTTTGCAGAAGATGAATTTCTGCAGCTTTTGATGTGGCTCCCACCCTTTCTTTGATGTATACAATACCAAAATGCATTCATACTATAGGAAAGAGGAAGATTAATACTTAAGGCAGAGGAGCTTTATGAGATATAGTGTGGCTGTAACCCAGCGGTCGCACAATATTATCTATTAATTGCTGCTTGTTCCGGTCTAGATTGTGACTACATGGTAGGGATGTTCCTAACAACTCCTTTCCCTAAATGGAAGTTTAAACTTAGACTTGTCGACTAGTCTAAAAGTAAGAAAACACTCAGAAAACAGTCAAAATTGAGCACAATTTAATCTATAAGGTTAAACATAAATATTGAGTATATGATAAGAGCCATTTGAAATCGTTAATCACATTTTTCCATAACCAAATCAATAAGTGTGCGCTCCGGTCACCTTGTTAGGAATGCGCCTCACCAACCTGGTGTAATATTTGATGAGACGCCAGCGAGGAGTCATGGTTTGACTTAAAGCCTACTGTTAGTATCTTAGCGGTTTGATTCATGGACCGATCCGGTCGATCAGCAGAGAACCAGACTGACTGCTGAACCCAGAAAGAGGAGGAGGGGGGGGGGGGGGGGGCAGGCGGGGGTCGGGTTGTTAGTGAGTCAGGCTGATGAGTTCAGATCAGAGCGGAGAGCAACAGCTGAGACAGCAGACGTCAATATGTCAGTTTAATGTGTACATTAATAAAATACAAATAAGTTTAACCGACTACTATTTCTGTTGCCTAGCGAGGGTGGTAACGTTTAATCAACTAGTCGACTAATCAAGCACATCCCTTCCAGACACTCACCTATGATGTTACATCCAGCAGCATCACTGTGTGTGCTGCAATCCTCTACTCAGATACGCAGATATAGAACTGTATGTTTGATGTGTTCAAAGAATGACGGTGCTCTATTAATGTAAGACAATAGGGTTCGTTCAGATAAAGTATCGTGATTAAGGGGTGCATCGATAGACTTGTATTTATTGTAGGGGATGTTTCATGGCCCTGAAATAAGCAAAGGGACGTGCTGAATGTGCTGCAAACTGGCAACCACTCTCATGTTGACTGTGTGAGCAACAAATGGTGGCTGCTGGAGGGACCAGCGTCACATTGTTTAATGCTTTGAAAACTCACATTGTCCCAGTACCTGATTCAGGGATCTGATCTACTGCCTCTCTGACAACCTGACCAACATCTGACAGAGTGACACTGTGTATGAAACAAAACACCACTTCTCATTCAGTGGCCCTGTCATAGGTGTAGATTTGGGTATGGATGGTAGAGACATGTCCCTACTGGTTTTGTTCCTGTTAAGGCCTACAGTTATCAGAGCTGCCAGGTTTATGAGTTTTCTTCTATTATGATGAAGTGGAGTCCTGAGACACCACCTGATGTCACGGCAAACCACTGCTGCAGTAGAGGTAGCGCCTCAACAGTGATGAATGAATGATGGTTTGAAGTGGTTAGTGTTGTAGTTTAAACATTTCAAACTGTTCTAGGGTCTGATCCTCTGCCGTAGCATGAGTTACCATGGCGATCTGCCCTATAACACGAGCCAGCTTTGTGATACCAGAACACCAGAGTTAAGCTCAGAGATAGCTGGCATTAATTTCACTTACAGAAAAAATATACACTAACAATATGATCACATTATGATAGCAGCAACCAATCTCTGTTTCTTCATAGAAGTTTTTTTTTACATTTGCGGTGCACATCATCAACATACAGACGCCTGGTCAGGACCCCTCGGAGTCACTTAGGTTTGGGCAACAAGACTACGTGGTTAGGTTTAGTAAAAGGTTGTGGTTTAGGTTCAGATAATCCTAATAAGTACTTTACATAACGTACTCACGTAACTTAAAATAAGTCAAGGTTGACATTGGACATGAACAGCAGTGTCCTGGGTGAAAGTCCTGTGTTTGTTTGACCCATCCATCCCCCCCGTTCTCCTCCCTACGTGGACTTTGTTGCTCTTTAAACTACGTTACCTGACTATCTATCTATCTATCTATCTATCTATCTATCTATCTATCTATCTATCTATCTATCTATCTATCTATCTATCTATCTAATATCCCCGCAAATGGGTTTACATCTGAGTTACTTGAAAGTCCAGCATGTCTCATATAGATGCTAAAGGGCACCTTGTACAGTACGTTGGTATCAGACACAGAGGGCCGGGACAAAACGTCGGTATTAGACGCCCTGGGAATGAGACCGGGCAGGCAAGACATCACTATATATATACATATATATATATATACTATATATATATATATATATAATTTCTGAACGAAGTACGAAATACTACATGCTGTACAATAGTTGCAGAATTGACCCCAAATCGACCCAGAATCTGAAAGCTTCTGTACGTGTTATATTGACAGAGAAAGTTGAGTTCTCCTGCTTGCTGAGCCGTGCCGGCAGTGCCTACATGTACCAGGATGCATTGTGCCTTGAGGGTCCCCACCGGCCATATCCTCGATGCAGCCTCGGCCTCTCTCCACTGTATACTACTAATGGCTCCATTAAATACGGCTGAAGAACGCTGTCAGATGTATCCTCGTCCATAACGTCCTCTGCACTCAGAGTTTGGGATGCCATCTGTTGGAAAAGTAGCTCCTTTACAGTACTACGTCACAGTCGGGTCAAATGTTGCCGCTGAATGCTGGAAGACCGACAGACTCTGCAGCAGGAGAACTCGGCTTTCTGGGTCAATATGAGGAAGTTATTTCTTCAATCGACCACATTTACCATCAACACTGACTGGACTTCCACATAAAAAGTGGCAAATTTTCCCTTTTAGTTGCTGATTGCATGATCAGGTTTAATGATAGGTGGAGCACCTGGTAGTTTTAGTTGTAGCTAACCTCTCTTCTAAAATGTTTTTTATGTACCTTTGGGGAAAGCCTCCCAGCAGGTTTACGGACATCAGTCTCTGCTTATGCATTCTTAATAAGTAAGGGATAATGTACAGCGAGCCGGTCATTGCTGTGAAAGAATCCCCGACAGGGCGATGCTGCACCCCGACGCTGCTTTCAGGTTCGGTTACATCAGTGACGCTGCAACATCAGGCGATGTTAGCAGACCAGCAAGCAGACACCAGATTTGACAATGACCGAAGAAAATAGCCAAGAAAAGGCATAAAAAATAACTATTTTCTAGGGCTGTCATAGTTTCAAAATAATAAAGTTTTTTGCCACTAATTTCTTTAACGCATTAACGCAATCGATCTTTCGGAGGTTGTAGCAGCTCAGTTTTAAAGCTAGAGTGAAGATACTGGTATCATCTGAAACTATAAAACCTAAAGAATCCATCGGTACCAATCAGGTCAGACTAGCTGGTCATGAAGGACGATAACACACCAAACTTATTCTAAATTTTGGCGAGGAAAAACTGTCATGTCCATTTTCAAAGGGGTCCCTTGACCTCTGACCTCCAGATCAGTGAATGTAAATGGGTTCTATGGGTACCCACGAGTCTCCCCTTTACAGACATGCCCACTTTATGATAATCACATGCAGTTTGTGGCAAGTCATAGTCAAGTCAGCACACTGACACACTGACAGCTGTTTTTGCCTGTTGGGCTGCAGTTTGCCATGTTATGATTTGAGCATATTGTTTTATGCTAAATGCAGTATCTGTGAGGGTTTCTGGACAATATCTGTCATTGTTTTGTGTTGTTAAATCGGCTGTCAATTAAACGGGTTGCACTGCTTTCGAGTTCGGTTACAGTTCGGTTCAGTGACGCCGTAACATCAGGCGATGTTTGCGGACTAGCAGGCACACACCAGATTTGACGATGACCGCAGAAAATAGCCAATAAAAGGCAAAATAAAAGTCGGTAAAAGAAGTAACATCGAGCAACACTTCGCCAAAGTCCACATCAACTTTTCATGGAGCTTTCCGGCTTAAAGACGATAGTCTCTGTTTACCAAACTGACGAAGAAGGTCAACCTGCAGCAGAGGCTTTGGTGACAGTAGATGTGGTCACACTGTGAGCGTGGTGGTGTGTTGGTTTGGTGACAGTAGATGTGGTCACACTGTGAGCGTGGTGGTGTGTTGGTTTGGTGACAGTAGATGTGGTCACACTGTGAGCGTGGTGGTGTGTCGCTTTGGTGGCAGTAGATGTGGTCACACTGTGAGCGTGGTGGTGTGTCGGTTTGGTGGCAGTAGATGTGGTCACACTGTGAGCGTGGTGGTGTGTCGGTTTGGTGACAGTAGATGTGGTCACACTGTGAGCGTGGTGGTGTGTTGGTTTGGTGACAGTAGATGTGGTCACACTGAGAGCGTGGTGGTGTGTTGGTTTGGTGACAGTAGATGTGGTCACACTGTGAGCGTGGTGGTGTGTTGGTTTGGTGACAGTAGATGTGGTCACACTGTGAGCGTGGTTGTGTGTTGGTTTGGTGACAGTAGATGTGGTCACACTGAGAGCGTGGTGGTGTGTTGGTTTGGTGACAGTAGATGTGGTCACACTGTGAGCGTGGTGGTGTGTTGGTTTGGTGACAGTAGATGTGGTCACACTGAGAGCGTGGTGGTGTGTTGGTTTGGTGACAGTAGATGTGGTCACACTGTGAGCGTGGTGGTGTGTTGGTTTGGTGACAGTAGATGTGGTCACACTGTGAGCGTGTAGGTGTGTTGGTTTGGTGACAGTAGATGTGGTCACACTGTGAGCGTGGTGGTGTGTTGGTTTGGTGACACACCTTCCTATTGAACTCCAACTGGTTCGACACTTCTAAGAGAAAACCTTAGCTCGCCACGACTGTATTGCATTTTAATCTCGATAAAAACTTTTATTAAAACATGAACTGTTAAATAAATAAATAAAAATGAATGAACATGATGTGATATCTATCCCTTAAGTCTGCGGGGGAACAGTGACAGTTCAACAGGTCTTAACAGACGGTGGTGGAAACAGTGTTCAGATCCTCCGCTAACAGATGTAAAGGTACAACTGTATTTGTTATAAAATGTACTTCTGTATGAAAAGTACTCGACGCCTTTAATGGCTCCTTTCACTTTTATTTATTTAAGCAGCACAAATCAATGTTTTTATATTAACTTTCAATATCAAATGACTGTGATGTGACCCACAGAGAACCAGTCCTTCAGCTGTAACCTTTCTGCTGTCATCAACCAGCGTTATAATCCCACTGTTCACTATGTTCACTATGTCCAGCCCCAGACAGCAGACAGATCTCAGATCAGATCAGGAGTTGGACTTTACATCAAATAAATGCTAACGTTGCTGGTTTGTGTAAATGTGTGAATCCAATAACAACTTTATAAAGTGATGTGGTATCAGCTTCTGTTAGCCTGCGAGCTGCATTTCAGTGTCGAGTACGAGCTATTAAAACTAGAATATATATATAATATAATATATATATATAACTGCAGCCACGATGTTGTGGGTTTTATTTGCAATATTTCCATTTTAATTGGAGCAGAATGAAAGCATCAAGTCAAGAGTATTTGGGTAAATGTATTTATTTTCACCTTTAACAACCCTACACATCCTGTTGTAATATACCCCCCCCCCCCCCCCCCACACCTGCTAATCAACATTCCTAGACTTCACCTTGTTCTGTACCAACAGGATATTATTGACAAGAGGACATCAGTTCTTCAGACAAGTTAAACATCCTGTTGTCATCCAGTGCAGGTGATTCTATTCAGTGCCCACCTCGTAGCCCACAGCTTTCAGAGTGAAAAACACGAACGGATACATGAAACAATAAAGCGTCTTAACATGCTGCGGCAGCTGGAACCCCACAAGCCTGCAGGGGAAGATATCCCCTTCACAATAAAACAAAGTGTGGCGTCTGTTGAAAAGAGAGTTTCATCACTGACTAATGCCTCCGTTGTTAAGGACTTCCTGTCTGCAGTGAGCCCGTCTGGCATGCCTGCAGCACTCTGTTAGAAACACAGCCTCGTAAACAATCATTTATTATTATTATTATTATTATTATTCAGTTCAGACAACAACAACAAACTTAACATAACACTTCAACTGTTCTGGTACAAAAATAAATTACATACTATTCACCCCAGTAAAACTTTACCCACATATTGTATAATACATCCGTCTATCTACGCATCACTCTACCGTATAAATCTAACTTCACATTTTAAACTTTTATGAAACATTTTACACGTCCAAAGTCTGATGAGCCTTTAATTATGTAATAGGTTATTGTTTTTATATTATTTCTACATGACTGTTGCATATTACTACGTCCCCTTTAGTGCCACCAGAACCTCCACTGACGTTACATACTGTATTCGGGCAGTACTTTATGGAGGGAGCTCTCAGGTCTTCTTTTTCTATCAGTCTATACATTGTTTTTTAGAATGAGTCCTGCTGGAGTCAGAGAGTAGAGTTAAGTTAACTTCTCCTCCGTTCTTCTCTGCAGTAAAATAATCTCCGCTGCCAGAATCCCGCACTTTGAGGAGGTCAGAGGAAGTAACGGCCTCACTGTGAACAATGTTGAACTTGCACATTCGGTATGAAAGCCCCGTGATACATCTGACCATTTTGTCATCGGATAAATGTATTTTCAGGTTATTTTGTAACCACGGCATGTGGTCATGTGTCCACCGCTGTCAGATCTGTACACATACGAGTTAATCTGATAGATGCTGTTGTTAGAATTGGTCACTAGTTGTATGTTAGAAGAACATGTGTTATAAACACGTCCAGCTCCTTCCTCTGTACTCAACCAGAGACTTCTCTGACTGGCATATTTTATAAAAATGTTCTAATTACTAATGGACCACGCCGGCTAGTTAACAGTACATGGGGACTCGTGTGCTGGAACTATTTCTTTGTGCAGTGACTGTGTACAGCTTCCTGAGGTCTCGTCATCACAGTGAACTTATTTGGTTTGGTTTAATTGTGCATCGTCACTGTATCTGGCAACCTGCTCTATAGCCAGTGAGATGCTACAGGTGTGCTGGGCGGATGGGTGAAGTGTTACTCATCAAGAAATAGTTCCAGCCTGTAACCCCCCCCCCCCCCCTAAAAAAACTATTTGACAGTTTTACATGTGTGTTTGCGTACAGATGAACATGATCCGTGTTAATCAGTGAGCTCTAGAGGTGTTAGTGCCAGGCTAACAGTTTCCCCCTGCTTCCAGCCTTTGTGCTAAGCTAAGCTAACCATGTCCTGACTCCATGAGATTGATATCCATCTGAACATCTCACCTATTCCTCTTATTGAACTGTGTAATCTATAAACAGTTTTCACTATACGCTACACTTCTATCTCTACCCGGCCCGGCTCTTAAACATTTAGCTATGATTTGCACACTTATAATTCATCCATAAACTTCCTGATGAAGACAGAGATTTCCTTTGTTAGTTGTCAGACTGCGTCTCGGCTCTCTCCTCGGGCGGTCCGGTCTTCTTCGGATTCTTCCTCTGTTTACCGCCGTGGACGGACGTGTCTTTGTGTCCCGAGTCATTCTGCTGTCTGGAGTAGCGCTTGCACTTGCAGGAGGTCACCACGGTTATCTTGTAGGTCCTGGAGCTGCCATCCTGGCACTGCAGCCGGATCCGCTGGGTCCTGGTCCGGTCGATAACGCAACGCCACTCCTGGGCGTCACGGCGGCTCCAGTGCCTCCCGGTGTAACCCCCGCCCCCGATCCAGTTAGGCAGCAGGTGGGTGGGCAGACACTCCCCAGCACACACCAGCTCCTTGATGGGGTTGACGCTGGTGCACTGGCCATCAGAGATGTACTTGGTGGACCTCAGCTCCCTGCAGCCCACCTGGCTCTGGTCTGGGCCTGAGACATGAAGACTGAGTTAGATATATACGTACAGTATACGCTCCGCTATCTGTTCACACTGTTCACAGCTTGAGTTCTTTAACTCTGATCTAAACTTTAAAGTTAAATGAATAAGAGAACTGCTCCGCCTGTGTCTCAGCTTCGGCTTGAGATTTCACATCTTTTGCAAAAAGCATGTTAAAACTGGGTAAAATGGTAAATGGACTTGTATATCTCCTTTCTAGTCTTGATATCAGAAGCTGCCATGCAAGGAGCCAACCTGCCCATCAGGGTGTGATCTCATTCACACACCGATGGATCAGCCTTCAGGAGCAGTTTTGGGTTCAGTATCTGTCTCAAGGACACTTTGGCATGTGGACCGGAGGAGCCGGGGATCGAGGTGGGGGGGGGGGGGGGGGGGGGGGGGGCATTTGACAGCTGTTTGAAATTTGATAAACAGATGAACTCTGTTGTTAAAAGGAGCTTTTTCCAGCTTCGTCTTCTGACTAAAGTAAAGCTCTTCCTCGATCACCACGATCTCTAGAAGGCAGTTCAGCCTTTATTAGCTGGAGACTTGATTATTGTGATGAACTGTATGTTGGTCTCAACCAGTTTTCCCTCACACGTCTCCAACTTGTGCAAAATGCTGCTGCTCGCTTTTTAACTAACACTTCCAGACGTGAATACATCACCTCCCCCCCCCCCGTAGTTTACTCAGTTGGCTTTAGAATCCATTTTAAGATCTTGATGTTTGTTGTTAAAGACATTAACGCCCCCCACTACCTTATCTGTCCCAGAATTTAACTCTCCGCGAGCATAAGGGGGCTTTGCGGTCATCTGGTCAACTGTTTTTAGAAGTCCCGAGGTCGAGGTAGAAGCTGTGGGGTGATTTGCTGTCACTGCTCCTAAATTATGGAACAAGTTCCCCCCTGATATATGCATCACTGACCTAGTACTGTTTAAATCTAAGCTCAAGACTTTTTTTTATTTATATTGGCTTTTAATACCTAGTAGCGCTGTGACATTTTCCCTCTGCTTTTTATGTACCTTTTTTTTGATTTTATGATATGTTATGTTTTTATTCCTGTTATTTCCTGATGTTAATGTGAAGCACTTTGGGTTCCTGTTGGTTGTTGTAAAGGGCTATATAAATAAATGTTGATTGATTGATTGACTATGGGAAGTATAAGATCCAGCATTTGTGGGGAGTGACTCACACCAGCTACTAAAAGTCAGGATATCTCTGCTGCATCGATTTTGATAATTCAATATGTTTTTTTTTATAATTATTAATATTATTTTATATGAGTTTAAATGTCCTAAATTTCCCTTTGGATCTTAAATCTGCCTCTGTGGAAGCGGAATACTAAAAGCCTTTAAATCAATGCTGAGCTGAGTGAGAGGCTTCACATGTGAGCAGGTTAGTCTCGTCTCTGCCAACTACAGCAATAACAGAGAAATATGAACATGTTACACCCATTCTCAAATCTCTGCATTAGTTACCACTTAGTCAGAGGATTAAAAAAATTTGAAAAAACATGGGAAGCTGCATTCAGCAACCACATTAAATACACTTGGAGTTATATGATTTGAGGCTTGTTCTATACTGTATATTGTCTGTAATTGTTTTTATTGATTTCATTTTAACTTTCCTACTTTCAGTGGTATATCTTCTTAATTGCTATTTTTTTTTGTCTTATCCTGTTCTAATGATTTTATGCCACTTAAAGCACCTTATTGTGTATAAAATGTGCCATATAAATAAGAATGTCCTACCAATGTGAAGGGCTCATTATTATTTGATTTATTCTAGAGATTTGCTTTGTTTGGATGAGATTTTAGATTTGATATTTCACTACAGTCACGTCAGGTTTTCTATGGGCAGGTAGGACCAGCATGCACCTGGGAGGGTCTACAGCAGCAGGAGCTGTGAATTCTTTGTCCGCTTGCTTGCAAACGATAAATATATACTGTAGGCCACAAAACTGTCTGAATGGACAATAGACTTTTTAGCCTGTGTGTGTACACCTGATCCCTCTGGTGCATCGGTGGCCTTTTCATTTCATTTTCGTTTCAAGTGTGATTGTGAACAATATAATATAATATTGTGTCACAGTGTTTGTTAACAATATATCCTGTCTCTCAAAGCCCACACATCCGAAGAGATCCCCTCTTTTCTTTCTTTCTTTCTTTCATTCTTTCTTTCTTTCTTCATCAATATGAAGCTTAGGAAGCCATACATTTCTACTCACAGCTCTCACGCCCCCCCCCCCCCCCCTCTCTCTCCCCTCAAATTTTCTCTCCGACTTTTACGGTAAATGATACAGAAAAAAAACGAAATTTAGGAAACTTTTATTTGTAAAAACAACTAGATCAAATGTCCCTTTACGCGTTCTGTAAACCCACCGACTCATCACTACATCCTCTGACTGCGCCATGCGTAACCGTTTGGACTCACCATTACGCGCAGCGTCAGCCGGCCGTCTCCCGCCGTTCCTCGCCTGGTTCGTGTCTTCATCGGCCGGCTCGTCTTGAGTCTCTGGGACCGGCTGGATATTGTCTGACTCTGTGGCGTCGTTGTGAACAGCTGAGCTGCTCATGTTCAGCAGCAACAGGAGCTGGAGGAGCTGGAGTCCGCTGGCAGGACGGAGCATGACTGCACCTGACTGGTCTGAGAGCTGCTGTCAGTGACAGTGTTACACCTGATGAATGAGTAACCCAGCTGTGGTTTATATATCCTCCACTGTGGTGACACACCCACCCGAACAGCAGCCTGCTGCTGGGCTTCAGTGGCTTCAGTGATCTGCTGCTCCCAGGTTTATGGTTTATGAGCAATAAGTGTGATTGTGTTGCATTCTGAGAAAAATCACAGTCGGGTCAGGCTCAGTAGAACCCTTCTTTAGGATGCTTCTACACTCCAATAACATGTAAATGCTCTAGATTAAAATGTAAATCTCTGTCTTTTATGTTGTAATATAAGGAGATACAGCCCATCCCAGACATGTCTTCACTAGTTTCACACTCCTATCACAGAAAAAAAGAGGGTTTAATCAAAAAATGTTTCCTTGAAATAAAAACAAAGAAAGAAAGCAGAATGCTATATTGAAATATACATCAACAATGTCCCTGCTGACTCCATCTTTTCTCTTAGGCGTTTATAAAAGAAATAAACACTTGTGCCACTGGAGGGCATATTGTTCTATCCTATTAGCTTTGTCCACACAGGGAACATCAGCAGCGCGTGGCGGCTGCCTCGGTGAACGGCTGTGTGTTTCATGCGTGTAGTGTCCACACCAGCTGTTTTTCCGCTGCTGCTGTCAGCTCTTTCTTTCTACATAGAGTTTGCCTTTCATAATCGCCATTTCACTTCATTAGAAATATCATTTATATTTATTTTAGACAGAGAAAGGTTAAGAAACGTGTGGTAATTTGTAAATAATAGTAATAATCTACAATTAAAAACCCCGTACTATATTCATTCATGGAGCCCTGCAAGTCACTGCATGTTCTACAACACTGCCCTGCACATATTTCAGAATAAAAGCCTCATGTTGACAAATGAAGGAATTCTGTCCACAGAAAAAAACATTTGAGGGCTTTTATTTTTAAATGAAAGCAGGAAGTGTTGATTTTAAAATGAATCTTAACTTTTTTTTTCATGTCTGTGACATATTCTACAGATATAGACATGTAAACTGTAGTAGGATAGGATAGCACTTTATTTATCCCGTGGGGAAATTGCAGTTTCACAGCAGCACAGATTCTAACAAAGACAGTACCTAAAATAAGAATAGGACATGGCATACAATAAATAACAATAACAAATATCCAAGGGATAAGAACACTAGTAAAGTTATGTTATAAGGGTAAATAGAAGGTAAATAAATATGTGCATTATAAATAAATTATAAATAAATTATGTGCGATAGCAGTAGTGTGAAAATCATATACACGTGAACAACGTGAAAAGGACATGTTCAACATAATATTGCTGATATGATGTTAATATACAGTCAATAGATCACTTTCACTGTCTGTTGTTGCTGTGAACCGCGCGGCTCGCATTACAAATAGGCGAGACCTCGAATCTCTAGAAGAGACGCAGCCGAGCGTCTCACGTGGGCAGTGTGGCTGCTCTAACCTGTTAACGTGGACGCCGGGCGGTGTGTATACGCCGTTACACTATGTGACATTCTTTCATGCAGTAACATTTTATGACTGTGTCGCCCAGTCATGAAAAGGAGGCTTTTCGTGGGTCTTCCACCGTCCAATCATTACTGTTGTCTTTGTCCGGTCCTTTCAAACAGACACACTGTCTCCTAAAGTATTATGTTTTGGACAGAATACAAACTGCAGGACTGTGACATCCGCAGTCTGACACCGAATCTGTTGTTAGATTGTTCATAGTATCTACTAGCGTCCCCTCGTTTACCCTACAGTTCCAGCAGAATACAGAATTTTTGAACCTGGATCTATGTAATCTGCTGAAGGATTCATTAAACCGTACTGTATGTCTCTATGAGCGACTCTGGCTCCGTCGGTAGCTGGTACATTTGTATGACTGCTTCACAGGATACAGAAGAAGGTTATTTGTCTTCACCTAGTGGCTGAATCTGGATCAGTTTGGTGAAAACTGTGGGTATACTGCTGATGCATCAATCTTTGGATATAGGCTCCAGCTCCACCAAATATCTGGAGTTCACCATCAGGATAGTTTTGCTGAGGTGCTTTTTCTATATCAACTATATTTCATGTTGAAATCAAGATGCTTTCATTTCGTAAAGAAACGCACCATAAGATCTGGGAAAGATGGGCCAGGATGTGTACGTACACTTCTGAACAACAGGTTTTCAGATGACTTGATCATTTTGTCCTCGTTGTATTTAAGAATATCCTATAACAAAAATCAATGAAAACAGTTCCGGTAATCCAATTAGGAGATGAATCTGCAGAACTATTTATACTCATGAGTGTGATGGCTGATTTAAAGTCTGTAACCCTCCTTCACACCTGAGTTATCTTCTTAGTTTACACTTATTGGTTCATGTTCTCATTGAGTTTGACATCATGCACATTGCACATACATCAGATAAATGATGACATATTTTTCCAGCTTCATACGTCATACTCATAGTTTATTTAGTAATATTTAGGTAACGTCTGTAAGTCACACTTTACTTTGTCTTTAGATGAGTTTGCCTTAAGTTTGTTCTAATATCTCTTTCTTTGAGCTCCCAGTGCTGCTGCAGCAGGGACGTGTTGTCAGGCCGGAGCAAAAGATGAGCCCTTCTTCTTCTTCTTTTGGTTTAATAGCGGGATGCAACCGTTACTTATAAGATATACCGACCACCTCCTGTACCGGAGTGTGTAGTATGAGATAATGGGTCCTTCCCTGGACTACTTTATATCAGGAGGTAATTAAAGTAATACTTAAATGATTGTATTAATAATAATTAATGAAAAACAAACACTCGCTAAATTCCTAATATCCTATAAATATTCCACAACCTCTCTCTGTGAGTCCTGAACCTCATCTGTTGTTCCCAGAATACTCTCAAGGACCCATTCCCTCCCTGACTTCCCTTCTTTAGAGCTCCTCTCGTCTCTATACTTTCCACAGTGCACGAGCGTATGTTCACAATCACAACTGCTTCATTTGCCAAATGTACAACAGGAATTTGACTTGGCGATACAGTGAAGTTCAAAGTTAAAGGGTTCAAAAGTTAGAGAAAGTTAAAGGTACAGTTTGTCTTACAGCCAGTCATGCCCGTCGCTCCCACCACGCACATCACGGGGGGGGGGGGGGGGGCACCACAATTATGATCATCATCATAATAATCATAATGATTAATTAATTAAATTTAAGATGGAGCACAAGTGCACAACTACAATTGGCATCATTAGACCATTATAGGCAATACAAAGATCTACATATTTGCTCGAAATAATACAATTAATTATTAATTTTCCATCATCCTTTGGTTTGTTCCATTGCACCTAACTCGAGCCGGCTTGTCCAGACCGCCCGTGTCAGCAGCGTGTGGCGGCTGCGTTACCTGTTGCTCTTTATTTCGGCGTCCACGTTAACAGGTCAGAGCAGCTACGTCTCAGCTGCGTCTCTTCTAGAGATTCGAGGTCTCCGCGCGGTTCACAGCAACAACAGACAGTGAAAGTGATCTATTGACTGTATATTGACATCATACCAGCAACATTACTACAGTTTACATGTCTCTATCTGTAGAATATGTTACGGACATGAAAAAAGTAAAGATTTATTTTTAAATCTACACTTCCTGCTTTCATTTCAAAATAAAAGCCCTCAACTGTTTTTTTTTCTGTGGATAAAATTCCTTCATTTGTTAACACGAGGCTTTTATTCTGAAATATGTGCAGGACAGTGTTGTAGAACATGCAGTGACTTGCACGGCTCCATGAATGAATAAAGTACGGGGTTTTAATTGTGGATTATTACTATTATTTACAAATTACCACACGTTTCTTAACCTTTCTCTTTCTAAAATAAATATAAATGACATTTATAATGAAACGAAATGGCCATTATGAAAGGAAACTCTATTTAGAAAGAAAGAGCTGACAGCAGCAGCAGCAGCAGCAGAAACGCTGCTGGTGGCAGCCGCCACGCATTCCTGACGTTCCCTATGTGGACAAAGCGTTATGTGTGTGACTAATTGAACAGTTATTTTTTCTTACAAATACAAATATTTAAACAAATATTTATAAATATACCACAGTCACTAACGAGGTTCAACCTTTTTTGCTTTGCCAGCTTTCATAAAAGATAGACTATGCATTATATAGACTATAGACTTGGTGAACTAATGCAAAAGTCAGTAAAGCTGAAGAGAGTATATTACGGAATTTACGTCTGAAAGAGAGTATTTTGAGAGCATTGGACAATTGCAATTCTGTTATTTTTGTAGAAAATGTTCATTGGAAATTAACTTCAGCGGGGGGGGGGGGGGCTGAGGAGTCAAGAGTGAGAAGCTGAATGAGGGAGGAGAAAAGAGCAGAAAGATGAGAAGGGAGAGGCTGAGGAGTCAGGAGCGAGGTTCTACCTTTTTGCATCGCATTGAACAGTATTAGAATATGTTAAAATATGTGAACACGTTAGTTTAGCAGCATTAACCATAAATATGATTTTATAGTTTTCACACAATTTATCATTTTATTCATTGGTTTAGAAAAAACATAGTTCTTCAGTTGAAAACTTAAACGCATGCTGTCCAATAAAGTGGACATGTGGAAAAACTCCTTGAAAAATGTGTGTTTAAAAAAAATGAAAGTCAAATTGTTACTTTCATGCCTAAAGATGAATAGTAACACTTGGTAAAAAAATCCTGACTGAGGTTATCATAATTCATGCATGAAAGGGTTAACCACGAGCATCTGCACCCCACTGCGCACACACACACGCACACACACACGCACACACACACACACACTCACTCACACACACACACACACACACACACACACACACACACACACACACACTCACGCACACACACACACACACACACACACACACACACACACACACACTCACGCACACTAACGCACACACACGCACACACACACACGCACGCACACACACACACACACACACACACACGCACACACACGCACACACACACACACACACACACACACACGCACACACATACACACACACACCGTGCGTGGCTCCCGGGCAGCAGGGGGCGCTGCAGGTCTCGCGCCTCCTCCAGCTCCCTCTCGGTACACGTCATGCCAACAGCAGCTTTAACCGTCTGCGCATGCGCAGCTCTCCCCTTCCTCCTTCACTCTCTATCAGCGGATCTCAGAGCAGCTGTGCACGGTAACCGTCTCTTCCTCTGTTCCTTCCATCAAACTCCACATTTTACACTCACACGCTAAACATCACCGGATCAGCCTGTGTAACCGGAACCGTACACACCGGGCTGTGTTGTTCGGTGTTAGCTGACCGTGAGCGTTAACCGGAGCCGGGTCTCGTGTTGTCCACGTCACCGTGTTCTCTTCTTACTTCATCTGCTCATCTAATGTAGCCGTGTTTCACATTCTAGAACGTGACCTCAGCTTATTGGAGTTCGTTAAAGCATATATATAAAGTGTACTGTTCCTTTAAATAGTCCTGTATCTCTGCTGTTTACTCTGCACTATATTCATTTTAACAGTTCTTCTGCACATTGCATATTTAGTTTTTTATACTCTGTATTACTTACATGTGTCTTGTTACTACTTCTGTCGTTTTACTAATATGTTTACACTATGGAACTGTGATGCTGGAAACAGTAAAGTATCTATCTATCTATCTATCTACCTACCTACCTACCTACCTACCTACCTACCTATCTGGTGCATGTGGACCAGTGGACCTGGCTGCAGTGGTCTTTGGACCTTAGATAGTATATGAGCCTTTGTCCTCCATCTCTCTGCTCGTGTTGGCTCATCTCGGCCTGTTTTCTTCGCAGATGATGAAAATGCTGTCCGTGGTTCTGGTCCTGGCTCTGTTGGGCCTGGGCTCGGGAGAGGAGGGAGCTCGTCTGCTGGCCTCTAAGTCCCTGCTGAACCGGTACGCTGTGGAGGGCCGGGACCTCACCCTGCAGTACAACATCTACAACGTGGGCTCCAGGTCAGGACTCGGTAACCTCCTACAGCTGTGAACAGGATCAGAGACATGTTGAGTTCACATGAAGCTGTGATAGAAATTAATATAAATTCAACATTATAACATGAAATAGAAAAAAACAGCAACAGTATGCTAAGGTTTCACGTCATGGTTTTAGTAAATCTCAAAAATGTACATGGCTATTGTTAGCCTAGCCACCGTGGCCAGTCTGACTAATCGATAACAGCACTTTAGAGCCTCCTAACCAAATAATACTAACACATAATTTATTATTCAGCATAAATACCGATGTTTATGCCGATCATTATGTCGGTACAAAACGGCATATGCTGCTGCAGGGAGTTAAAGATGCAGTAGAACAATTTTTTGGCATCACTGGACAAAAATTCCATAATAGCCTTTCAGCATATTGTAATTCAGGTGTTCTGAGAAAAATCTAGGCCGTGACGGGAGACTTTGACCAATCACAGGTGATTTCAGAGAGAGAGAGCGTTCCTATTGGCTGTGCTCCGGCTGGTGAGCGGTGCTTGGTGCCGGGTCACAACCTTTCTCATTTTACAGCTAAACGGTAACTACAGGATGATTCTGAGAACATCTGAGGAGAGAGAAAACAGATGCAGAGAATAGGAGGTACAAACTGTACAGTAGCTGATGTTATATGCTGGCACTGTTGATAAAGCTTTAAAGCTCATAACTCCCCCTGAAACAACAAGTCGCTTTACATCTATAGTAGTAGTAGAGTAGTTTTAGAGGTGTTAGTAGGTGTATTTTTTTTTTTTTTAACCTTTTGACAGAGCCAGGCTAGCTGTTTCCCCCCGCTTCCAGTCTTTATGCTAAGCTAGGCTAACTGACTGCAGCTCCGTATTTAACACACAGACATGAGAGTGATGGCCTCTTATGTGACTCAGAAAGAAAGAGAATAAGGTTGAACTATTCCTTTAATATAGGTATGCTAATGGAGGGGGGGGGGTATTTTATTTATTTTTTCTTACCACATCTTAATATTTGATATCAGATATAACGTATTAAAGGAGATCAGAAGATAAGCCTGCAGTCTGTAGCTCCTTCTGCGTTATAGGTTGTTTAACATTCTGTCCACGGTACACTGTTAAAACTGTTACTGTTATATAACTAAAAAGAATTAGGGAAAATTTTCCAGTTTTTTTTATAAGTTCTAAAGCTAGGGTCCGTAAGTGTTGCCAGCTCACTCATGAACTCCGATCAAACGGTGAAACTAGGCAGCGCTGATCAGATATGAATCAATATTCTGTTACTGTAATGACTATTTCTCTCCTCAGATGTTCTCAGAATCATCTTATAGTTACTGTTTAGCTGTAACATGAGAAAGTTTGTGACCCGGCACCAAGCACCGCCCACCAGCCGGAGCACAGCCAATAGGAACGCTCTCTCTCTCTGAAATGACCTGTGATTGGTCAAAGTCTCTCGTCACAGACTAGACTTTCTAAAGCCTGAAAACAGAGACATGAGGAGGAGCAGAAGTCTAGTTTTCTCTCAGTTCACTTGAATTACAATATGCTGAAAGGTTATTATGGGATTTTAGCCCAATGATGCTAAAAACATTCTGCCTACTACAGGTTTAAATTAGCACAGATAAAAGGATAATTAAGAGCAAATCTACATTTGAGATGTAGGCAGCTTATCGTTTAAAACATTTTCAGAAGCTTCACCAGACATTCCTCAGGTATTTCATTCTGGCATTTTCTTTTGTTGAATTTTGAGTCTCCGACGTGCCTGGTTCTGTGATGTAGGCATCATGTAACTGCTTTATGACGGACATGCGAGGCTCAATATCATCTGGTCTACTTAATTCTTATTTGTATTTTGTTTTTAGAATTTCAGTGAGGCAATAAATATTGGTGGGCAGCCTCAGAGCCGACTCCTCTGCTGGTTAACAGCTTGTAGGGAGGCACTGGAACCATGTTAGCATTGGGACACCGATTTGTATTGTTAGGAATACAGGTATCTAACGGACTGTCCTCTTTCTGTCTGTCTCTACAGTGCTGCTCTGGAGGTGGAGCTGTCAGATGATTCTTTTCCTCCTGAAGACTTTGGAATCGTTTCAGGAATGCTGAACGTGAAATGGGACCGGATTGCACCGTATCCTTGAACTTAGATGTCTTCTTAACGCTCCTCTCACCCCTGCATGTGTTGGTGCTGTAGGCTGAAGTCAAAATTGTAATGGCAGAACGAGCGTACATCTCCAGACGGCTCATCAAACACACCCTCTGTATGTCTGGTTACTCGGGGCTCCACACTGACGGTGGTTTGGAAAGGCCCGGGGTGAAGGTGGCTCGCAGCTTCGGCCGTGAGCTTCCCAGCACCCCTCGCCCGGACCTCGCCGCCTCCCAGGGCGGTGGACTTGATGCTCGCTGCGCCTTCTCTCCCCGCGGGGATGGACGGGGCTCTGGGCAGGACTGTCCTCAGTGTGGGGGGGGGGGGGGGGGGGGGGAGTCTGTGGCGACGTCGGCAACACATCTGTCGAGCCCGTCTCGTTAACCGTGCTTCGTAGGTGTGACTTTGTTGCTGCGTCGTCACCATTCAGTTCTCTTCAACTGATGTGTTTATGATTAAATTGTTTACTAGAGCACAACATTGTTAATCTAGCCTCTCAAAGTGCACCAGACATTTAACTTTGAAATGTAGCTCCAGATTTGCCCCTGGACCCCCCCAATAGGGTGAAAGTTCCTGTATTATTTCCATATCGCAATATAGATCTCAGACATTTTTTTGCAATGTTCTGCAGTCCTACACCTCCATCACTGAGATGACAGATTTGATTGTTCAGTGGAGTCAACACCACACATGTATACAGTATATACTGTATATACAGTATATATATCTAATATGAACACAGCAAAGCAGAGCATCTTTCTTTGTCACACATAACACTTTCAGGTCCACGTTGGGCTCTAAAACCTCAAACACATCTCTCTGATCTAACCACTGATAGTCTAAAGAGCCCGTCAGGTCATGAGGTCATCTTTATTGAATCGGTTTCTAATATGTGTGAATGGACTCTTCATCTTTTTCCAAGTTGTCTGATTTAACTTTGGACCTGTCAGAGCGAGCAACGTCTCTCACACGGTGGTGCTGCGCCCCCTGAAGGCCGGCTACTTCAACTTCACCTCTGCCTCCGTCAGCTACCTGGCCCAGGAGGGAGGACAAGTCGTGGTAAGAGCAGCCGATTATCTTCATGCATCGAAGCGGTTCCAGAGTGTGGTGTAGTGAAGGAAGCGGTTCCAGTTTGTGGTGTAGTGAAGGAAGCGGTTCCAGAGTGTGGTGTAGTGAAGGAAGCGGCTCCAGAGTGTGGTGTAGTGAAGGAAGCGGTTCCAGACTGTGGTGTAGTGAAGGAAGAGGTTCCAGTTTGTGGTGTAGTGAAGGAAGCGGTTCCAGACTGTGGTGTAGTGAAGGAAGCGATTACAGTGTGTGGTGTAGTGAAGGAAGCGGTTCCAGAGTGTGGTGTAGTGAAGGAAGCGGTTCCAGAGTGTGGTGTGGTGAAGGAAGCGGTTCCAGTTTGTGGTGTAGTGAAGGAAGCGGTTCCAGACTGTGGTGTAGTGAAGGAAGCGGTTCCAGACTGTGGTGAAGTGAAGGAAGCGGTTCCAGAGTGTGGTGTGGTGAAGGAAGCGGTTCCAGTTTGTGGTGTAGTGAAGGAAGCGGTTCCAGACTGTGGTGTAGTGAAGGAAGCGGTTCCAGTGTGTGGTGAAGTGAAGGAAGCGGTTTCAGTGTGTGGTGTAGTGAAGGAAGCGGTTCCAGAGTGTGGTGTAGTAAAGGAAGCGATTACAGTGTGTGGTGTAGTGAAGGAAGCGGTTCCAGTGTGTGGTGTAGTGAAGGAAGCGGTTCCGGTGTGTAGTGAAGGAAGCGGTTCCGGTATGTGGTGTAGTGAAGGAAGCGATTACAGTGTATGTTGTAGTGAAGGAAGCGGTTCCGGCGTGTGGTGTAGTGAAGGAAGCGGTTCCGGTGTGTGGTGTAGTGAAGGAAGCGATTACAGTGTGTGTTGTAGTGAAGGAAGCGGTTCCAGAGTGTGGTGTAGTGAAGGAAGCGGTTCTGGTGTGGTGAAGGAAGCGGTTCCAGAGTGTGGTGTAGTGAAGGAAGCGGTTCCGGTGTGTGGTGTAGTGAAGGAAGCGGTTCCAGAGTGTGGTGTAGTGAAGGAAGCGGTTCCAGAGTGTGGTGTAGTGAAGGAAGCGGTTCCGGTGTGTGGTGTAGTGAAGGAAGCGGTTCCGGTGTGTGGTGTAGTGAAGGAAGCGGTTCCGGTGTGTGGTGTAGTGAAGGAAGCGGTTCCGGTGTGTGGTGTAGTGAAGGAAGCGGTTCCGGTGTGGTGAAGGAAGTGGTTCCAGCGTGTGGTGTAGTGAAGGAAGCGGTTCCAGCGTGTGGTGTAGTGAAGGAAGCGGTTCCAGTGTGTGGTGTGGTGAAGGAAGCGGTTCCGGTGTGTGGTGTAGTGAGGGAAGCGGTTCCAGAGTGTGGTGTGGTGAAGGAAGCGGTATCAGTGTGTGGTGTACTGAGGGAAGCGGTTCCAATGTGTGGTGAAGTGAAGGAAGCGGTTCCGGTGTGTGGTGAAGTGAAGGAAGCGGTTCCGGTGTGTGGTGTAGTGAATGAAGCGGTTCCAGCGTGTGGTGTAGTGAAGGAAGCGGTTCCAGCGTGTGGTGTAGTGAAGGAAGCGGTTCCAGTGTGTGGTGTGGTGAAGGAAGCGGTTCCGGTGTGTGGTGTAGTGAGGGAAGCGGTTCCAGTGTGTGGTGAAGTGAAGGAAGCGGTTCCGGTGTGTGGTGTAGTGAAGGAAGCGGTTCCAGCGTGTGGTGTAGTGAAGGAAGCGGTTCCAGCGTGTGGTGTAGTGAATGAAGCGGTTCCAGCGTGTGGTGTAGTGAAGGAAGCGGTTCCAGCGTGTGGTGTAGTGAAGGAAGCGGTTCCAGTGTGTGGTGTGGTGAGGGAAGCGGTTCCAGTGTGTGGTGAAGTGAAGGAAGCGGTTCCGGTGTGTGGTGTAGTGAAGGAAGCGGTTCCAGCGTGTGGTGTAGTGAAGGAAGCGGTTCCAGCGTGTGGTGTAGTGAAGGAAGCGGTTCCAGCGTGTGGTGTAGTGAAGGAAGCGGTTCCAGTTTGTGGTGTGGTGAAGGAAGTTTTTGGTGTGGTGAAGGAAGCGGTTCCAGTGTGTGATGTAGTGAAGGAAGCGGTTCCAGCGTGTGGTGTAGTGAAGGAAGCGGTTCCAGCGTGTGGTGTAGTGAAGGAAGCGGTTCCAGCGTGTGGTGTAGTGAAGGAAGCGGTTCCAGCGTGTGGTGTAGTGAAGGAAGCGGTTCCAGCGTGTGGTGTAGTGAAGGAAGCGGTTCCGGTGTGTAGTGAAGGAAGCGGTTCCGGCGTGTGGTGTAGTGAAGGAAGCGGTTCCGGCGTGTGGTGTAGTGAAGGAAGCGGTTCCGGTGTGTGGTGTAGTGAAGGAAGCGGTTCCGGTGTGTGGTGTGGTGAAGGAAGCGGTTCCGGTGTGTGGTGTAGTGAAGGAAGCTCACGTGTCTGTTGTCCCTGCAGGTCGGCTACACCAGCGCCCCCGGCCAGGGAGGCATCCTGGCTCAGCGGGAGTTCGACCGGCGCTTCTCCCCCCACTATGTAAGTGTTGCATTCACACGGTGTTTTCCACTGAGTGGAATTGACTGAGTGGAAGTTAGTAAACAGAACCTCTGCAGTACTTCCTATTCATTAGGACACCACTATTAACTAATCTATTCTTATTTTATTATGGGATATTTCCATTTATTGGATGCCTAGTCCATCCCAGCAGGGTTATAACAGTAAACCGAAACTATTTTTAGTAATAGTAGTTTTAGGAAACTAAATAAAAACTAAATCCTTTAAAGGACCGGTGTGTAGCATTTAGGGGATCTATTGGCAGCAATGGAATATAATATTAATAAGTCTGTTTTCATTAGTGTTTAATCTCCTGATAATAAGAATCGTTGTGTTTTCGTTACCTTAGAATGAGACGTTTATATCTACATAGGGAGCAGGTCCATGTTTCTACAGTAGCCCAGAACGGACAAACCAAACTCTGTTAACTCTTCCTGTTTGGGCCGGAGTCGATAACGTTACTCGCTCCCGTCGCCGTCACTCTCTCTCTCTCTCTTGCTTCACCACTCACTTCCCACATACACACACACACTCTACCTACTGGCTCCGCTCCAGATGGCTCTATAGAGGGACATTCGTGTGTTTGCGTCGACCTCCAACACGCTTGGCACACGGGAGAAGCTTCAGTTCAGTCTCCTCACCTCACTGCTAGATACATCCAGATCCTACACACTGGACCTTTTAAGAAAAAATAAACTGGAATGATATGAATTCATTTCAGTTGTAGTTTTTTTTAGCTCTAATATATCACTCCAGAAAAAAAGGAGACGGCATGAATTTCCATCAACCACAGAAATGGACCTTCCAGGAGACGGTGCTGTGCCACATCGGACACTAAAGTAGAGCAAATATTAAACATTGAACATTATGGCCGTTCCTACACCGTTCTGCAACCATGTATTCTGTATGTATATGTAGCTAGTGAGACTGAGATTCTACCTATTGTAAAAATAAATATAAAACAAACTAAACTAACCCTTTCTGAGAACGTGAAACTAATCTAAAACTAGCAAACGCACTCAAACAAAACAGATAAAATGAAATTGAAAATAAAATTAAAAAACGATTTAAAGTTGAGAACTATTCTAACCGTGACGATTATTCCATCTGAGTGGAGCATAATAATATGTTGTTTTATTACCATGCTCTGTGTTAAATATATGTATATTATAAATATAGAGTACTCAGTCAGTCAGTTTATTAGGTACAGCTAGTCCCTCTGATTCCCGTCTCACTTTCCCATGTCTCCCTTTTCTAGCTGGACTGGGCTGCGTTCGGCGTGATGACTCTGCCCTCCATCGGCATCCCTCTGCTCCTCTGGTACTCCAGCAAGAGGAAGTACGACTCGCCGAAGGCCAAGAAGAACTGAGGAGGCGCCGCTGGGTTTAAGGCTGCTTGGGGGGGCCGGGGGGGGGGTGGAAGTCAAAGGATCTCTGAATAGCTTAATAACCCATATTGGGGTTGAAAGGAAAGTACAGTGACCAAGAAACACGATTGTGATTTGATCAAACATGCAGCTCGATGAAGAGATTTTTGGATCAGGAAGTAGAACAACAGTGTCAGTGTGGTGAGCATGTACATCGTCTCCAGCTGCTGGCTGTTCCTTCACATCTGCACATGGGTTCATGTGACACAACAGTTACTTCTGTTATTGCTACATATTGAACTGAATGCAGATTTGAAGTTTATAGCCAGTTGTTGAACTTCAAGATAATGAATAAAAACAAGCTGTGTTTTTCTAAAGCTGTGTCTGGTTACTTTTTATTCTGTTCCATGGACCAACAATCCTGCATGGAGGCAGGTCATTCACACGTCATGCACTAGCAGAGAGAAAGCTACTGTTAACAACTAACCCCTGACATTTACTCAGCCTCTCAGGGTTCTAGATAATGTTCAGGTCTGAGATGAGGTAAACTCTGAGTTAGTTAATCCTGAGATGAGGTAAACTCTGAGAACTTAAACTCTGGGTCAGTTTCCATGGTAAGTGTGAATCTAACGAGCCACTGATAATAACTGTCTTTATTAGTAGTACAGTAAAGACACAAACAGCTCCTCTAAACAAGACTCAGTCCACAGTATAAATACAGACACTAATAATGAATAAATAATATAAAGATATTGTGCCAGTAGAGATGGTTCCTGGTCCTCTAAACAGGACTCAGTCAGCAGTATAAATACAGACTGCAGCTGTTATTCATGTGCAGGTGTTTGTTAAACAGGTAACAGGCTACAGAAAGAAAACACTGCTGCTCTGCTACTGATATCTATGTGTCTTTATTAGTATTATTACAGTTAAAACGCACACTCCATCTAAAGTCTCTATAGCTATTAAAGCTGCAGTATGCGATATTGGCGCAAATATGATTTAAAAAAGTTATTTTTAGAAAACGGTTGCTATATCGTGACAGTAGTACATGAAACAGGTAACCTGATTAAATCCTGTTCCTCTGTGTCCTACTGTGTCCTCCGGTGCTCCTAACGGCATCTGAAGGATTTCACTTACCGGAGGAAAACAAGGTCCGCTGTCCAGCTGCAGTCTATGAGAGCCGGCTGTCAATCACTCTGAACTCCGACCAAACGGTCAAACTAGGCAGCGCTGATCAAATATGAATCAATATTCTGTTACTGTAATGACTATTTCTCTCCTCAGATGTTCTCAGAATCATCTTGTAGTTACTGTTTAGCTGTAAAATGAGAAAGTTTGTGACGCGGCCGCCATTATAAAATCTGTTGAAGGAAGCCAAGTTCTGGTCCCATGACCGGAGCACAGCCAATAGGAACGCTCTCTCTCTGAAATGACCTGTGATTGGTCAAAATCTGCCGTCACGGGCTAGATTTTTCTAAAGCCTGAAAACAGAGACATGAGGAGGAGCAGAAGTCTAGTTTTCTCTCAGAACACTTGAATTACAATATGATGAAAGGTTATTATGGGATTTTTGCCAAATTATGCCACAAATGTTTTGCCTACTGCAACTTTAAAGCCGACTGACAGCTGATCCAGTTGTGATCAGCTGCTGCTGTCATCACAAACGGACGTCGCTTCACGTGACGCTTCAGAGGAAACGACGTCTCATTTCTCTTAAAACACATTTCCTCGTTTCCTCTCTCCTCGCATGGTTTCCTGCGTCTCTCCATGCTTCCCTGGTGGGAGGGACTAAGGTGCAAGTGAGGGAAAAGAAGATGCAATGAAGAGCTTTGGGATGCACCCCCCCCGGTCTCATGTCTCACAGGTAGGAGGAGCCGCAGGTTGATGCCCCCTCCCCCCATGACATCAAACTGTGCACGCGCCTGTTTTCCGCATTCCCCAACCGCCTCCAGCTGCAGAGCCGAGCCGAGCCGAACCGAGCCGCGCAGTCCACTGGGTGAGCAGACTGGATCTGTCCTGTTAATATCGACTGTTTGTTCTATATTATTAATATAATATGAGTGTTTATTCAGTGTGAAGTAGACTATGGAGCAGCAGCTTCACTGTGAACTCTGTCACCTGTTCGTGTTGGTGCTCTCAGGAAGAACTGCAGGATCAGCCAATTAAACTCATTCAAACTATATATACAGTATTTATTTCAATCAGTGGAAAGAACATAAAAGCATCGTTTTTATAGAGAGCACAAAGGACCCAGTCTACCCATGAAGGAGTCTGCTGTGGACATTTTGTGTATCTGTGAAAACTTCTCTCTGCATTGAGGAACATTTGAACTGATCCCAGACCAGTAGGCTGCTTCAGTCACAGTAATTAGCTCGTGCAGCTTTTGAGCATGATTTCACATGAAAATTGCAAAATGAGTATAAAGAAGTGTTGTTGAGGAGATTCAGCCGTCCCAGCTGGCAGCAGGAGGATGCATTTGTGTCCCTTGTGAAAAAAATGTAGGTTATTCTTCTTAAATATGACTCGTGAGACTTTGTCTCCTGTTTCAGAAGATTACTGGCATTCTGAGTAGCGTCTTCTTAGTAATACGGCTCCTTGTCTCAGCTCGTCTTGCGTTACTTCCTCACACATAACTGACTGTCCCTCCCCTCGAGGACTATCTATCACTGCAACAACGCTGTCCTCTAGTCAACTCATTCCCTCCCCCACCCATCACTTCTAAACATAAACTATATTCTCAGCATCTCATTTTAATAATACATTTTTCCTCTTTTACAGAAAACAATTTAACTCAACAACATTTGCACAAAGTCTGCTTGTTTGTTTTGTTCTGGTTAACTGAAGTAGACCACAGAACAATATGAAACATCTCAGTCTGTCTAACATGATGAGAATAATAACTGTTATGTATTGTGTTGTTTTATTATCATGTGGTTGTGTATTGTCTACCTGCCCAGGGACAGTTGTAGCTGACCTAATAACAGCAGGTTTAATGTCCCTGCAAAAATAAACAATAAAATAAATCAACAAATAACAATATACTATATTTATACAGCACTTTTAACAACAAATATACAGAGAAGAATTAGAACATTTCAGTAGGCAATGAGACAAATAAAATCAGACAGTTACAAATAATAGAAAAATAAAATGCCCAACAATAATAAGAGATAAAAACAATAACAACTAAAGGCAGTTGGAGAGCACACACCTCCTCGGCCCATGCTGCACCCTTCCACCAGTTCATGGTTCGTGTATTTTTTCCATAATCCTGCTAATCCAGAACAACCGTCTCCCGTCCCGTCTTGTGTAGGAGAAAGTTTTCTCTCCTTCCTCCGACATTCAGCTCTTTCATCAGACTTTCTGAACAGAATGTGGCAGAACTGCCAGGATCAAAAAAGGCATCTCTTGCTGGACTTAAAGGGACTCTGTGTAAGAATCAGAAACTGCTTGTTAACAGCGACACCTGTGGCCGTTAAATCAACGAAAGTCAGCGTCCTGTTGCTCGCGCTTGTGCTCGCTCTACATAGACATGAACGAGCACCAAAACATTGAGGCGACACACGTCAGCTAAAACCACAATATCACTCTATATTTCACCTGCTTGGCAGTAATGTTAGCTGACCAGACGAAGGTCTCTCCATGAATCAATGCTGATACTGTGTTTTCCTGCTTCAGCCTCCCGTCTTCTGCAGTGTGTAGTGTGCGCGCGTGCACGGGAGAGGTGGAGCGAGAGAGCGAGTGAGAATGAGCGAGGTGTGTGAGTGAAGGCAGGCAGGCAGGCAGAGGAGCAGAGTACAGCAGAGACTCCGGTCTCCTCTGTGTCTTCTGACCGCGGTCTGGAGGCTGAAGCAGGAAGAGTTAACACTGTTTACAAGACGGGCTGAAAACTAGATAGAACTTCGAGGTTTTGGTGCTTCTGTGTAGTTTGTGTTGGAGTCTGAGTCTGAACAGCGTAGCATCACGTGAGCGCGCATGAGACTCCGACCCGATTTATACATGTGAGAAGTTACAAACAGTCCCTTTAACCTTGACAGGACACAATCATCCTATCTGTCCTCTGTATGTCCACACGTTGAGAAACTAATGCACCACTGCCTGGCGGTCCCTTTGGACCATAGGTGCAGTTTGAACTTTAAGGTTGGGGGTTCACAAAGAATCCCGAGGGAAGGTACTGTGTATAGTAAATTGGGACGCTGTGTGTCATTTACATATAACACTGTGACCTCAATGCAACGCTATCGAGCGTCAGCGACAGAATCAGTTTGATTGTTTTCTATTAGAGCATCCCGACTGGCTGCGAGCGACGCAGCGCTGCACAGCGTGACGCCGTTTTGAGCTGAACTTTTGTCAGACGCCCAGCTGTTTCTATTTATTCCTGTCGCTCGCTCTGAAAGCGCTGCGCGTGGAACAGCTGATTCATGAAGTTGAAATAAGGAGTTATCTATACGATACCAACTCATTTCACTACAAAAAAACAAATGAAATAAGGAGGCAGCTGGCTGGAGATCGCCTGAGAGTTTCCTACGTGCTGTTGGATGTATTGTATGTTATTTCTAGTAAATATCACAATATAAAACGTTAGCAAGTATCACTCATCTTTTAAATGGTTACGTCTCCAGTCTGATCTTAACCACACAGCTGATGAGTAGGTGGTTTGTTTACATGACGTAACAGAAGAGCGTCCGATGTTATAAGTAAATAAAAAGACTATTAATCTATCTTCTTATCTTGTTGTTTTCTTATTCCGTCAATAAGAAGACAGGTCGATATTATTCATCATTACAATAAATGATTAGATCTGTGTTATTATAAAATCTATTGGCTACGGCCACTAGGGGGGTCAGTGATCCCCCTGAACCAACGCCTTGGACTGGTTCAAGTCTGCACTAGCTCCTTCCTTCTGAACCTGAAGCATGGTGGGATGACTTTGGTCCTTGCTCATGTGTCCAGTACACAGGCAGCTAAAGCAGAATCTTTTCTCCTTTTGGGGGTTAGAAGTCCAGGGTGCCAGTTAGTTAATTAGTTAGTGCCCATTAATTCCATTAGTTCCAAAAGGGCAAAACTATTGGCCCCACTTTAGTAGGGTGCTCACTTTTGCCTTGTGTTGTAGAGGCCTCCAAATGCTTCCTCTTTGAGTTGCGGTTGCATAGGTTGTGTGAAACCCAGTGATGGTTGCACACAGGGAACAGAGAGAGCATGTTGTGTTGTTTCACCTGCATTGGACTTATATTGGTAACCTTGGTTGACACGAGCTTCTTGGCTGGTTCCCTGAAAGAGGTTCTTACTTCGTCTTTGCCACGGGGCTGAGAGCTTTGGAAGGTGAATGCTGTTGAGTTTTCCTTTCCAGGTAGGAATTCATGCCATCTGATGGGGCTCTGGATACACTTTAGCTGTCTGAAGCTTGGAGGATTGCTATTTTGGCAGTTGATGCAGCTATTTCGGCTTCTAGCTCAAGCTGCTTCCTTCTTGTCCTTCGCTGTTGTTCCTGTTAACTCCAGCTGATGCTTCTCCTTCAGAGCTGCTGCTCGGGCAACAAGTGCATCTCTCTCTGTTTCTGCTTTAATGTGTGCAGATGCTGTGGAACTAGTAGTGCTTTTCCTGAATGGTTGATAGTAATATTTGACACACTGACCGGGCAACTATCATCAATGACCTCATTTGACCTCATTAAGGATTTAAGATGGTAGATAAAAAACACATGAAATCAGAGGTATACAAGCATTAGACATCTGGTTTATTCATTAGACTATATCACACACCTTAATCGCGATCACGATTTTGGCTTCCCACAATTAAATGAAGATGATCGACTGCGATATTGACATTTAAAATGCTCCGCTCATAGAAAACTCTTCTGATTTTTTGCCGGTCACACACGTGTGCAGCTGCCACATGAAGGTTTTACGTCAGCACACAGCGGCACAGTCAGTGACGCCACACACACACTCACGGATACCCGAATCGAGCTCGACGGGCCGGGTTGGACAGATATTTACAAATGGCGTTGGGGTTTGGGTCGGGTTCGGTTCCGCGAATAGATAAACTAAATAAAACTGAAGGATCTACTGTCTGAGCTTCTTGTTCAGTGCTGCTGGTGTTATTTACATGACGACGCATGAACGCAACACATCAGTTACAGCCAGTTTAGCTAGCTAAGGATGGAGGACGTTAAACTACATTTGTCATCGGGAAAGTTTGAAAGTACTGAAAACCATGCAGGAAATCGACGGCATCTGTACTTGCTCGGGTTATCCTGGCCCGCTAGCAGCAGCGAACAGAACTTTAGTGTTGCTGTGAGAACCATCGACCAGAGGAGGACAGATGCTATCCTCTTTCTCCATGACAACTCCAAATAAACCACGATGGTTGGATTATGTACAAAGTTCAGTTAACAACGGTTACAAGTTCAGTAACAGTGTAATTACAACCTTGCAGCTGTAACCGTGGTAACAAGAACTCAGTGCTTCAGCTTACAACATTAACGACTGTCGGGCTCGGTTACTATGGTGTCAGATGTGGGTCGAGAGATCGAGAGATAGAGAGAGAGAGAGAGAGAGAGAGAGAGAGAGAGAGAGAGAGAGAGAGAGAGAGAGAGAGAGAGAGAGAGAGAGAGAGAGAGAGAGAGAGAGAGAGAGAGAGAGAGAGAGAGAGAGAGAGAGAGAGAGAGAGAGAGAGAGAGAGAGAGAGAGAGAGATTTCATACTGTATCATGTAGGGAAGTGGGATGTATTGAGGGAAGTTGGTTTCACACAGCTGATGTGTGTGAGTGGTGAGATAACAGAAAGTGATGTGTCATCACTAGCATATTTTTAAAAGCTGATGACAATTTTTCGAAGAATGTAAATGTATAAAAGAAGGGATAAAGAGCTATTGGTAAACTCAGAGGAGCAGCTGGTCCACCTTAAAGGTCGGCCCACCTTTAGTGAGCCTCGGGCTGAAGTTGTGTCTTCAGTGCGATCGAGACTCGGGAGCTTGGCTTGGGTCTGGAGGAGTTGCAGCATTTATTCACCGACAGTCTGAACTGTACACACTGCACTGCTCACATGTTATACACTGGCTGGAAACCCGTGTTGTCTCGTCACCCTAAAAAACACTTGAACTTTCTAGTAAACAAACACTGCGTGTTTCCCTCCTCTCACCTCACGGCCTGTCAGACACTAGTGGCTCCGTTAGTCTGAATATAAACAAACATATTATGTTAATCATGTTGTCATGATAATTACTAATGCAAAACAAGCTGGACTTGGCGCAATGAAACCGTCAGCGTTTTAATTTGCCAGTGTATGTGTAAGCTCGTACACCGGACTGGACTGGCCAATCAACTCCTCCCGACCGGCCGTCGGAAAGTCGTATGAATTTCTAACATGTCAGAAGTTTTGGTCGTCCGTCAACAGGCTCTCTCACAGCTGCAGCAGAGCTACGAGCCGACTACCCAACGTCAGCACCTTTTTTCTCCTCTTTTTACAGTAATCAGAGCTATCAAGATAACGATGTAGGCTAAAATAGATACAGCTAGTAAAACGTAGCTAGCTTAGCTCCAATTCTATCTGCAGAATGGAGAAACCATACTGTCCACGTCTTCCTCGCCACCTGAGAGTCCGTATAACGTTACACCGCTGCCTCAGCAGACAGGATGGAACAGATGATCACAGTGTGATCACTCAGGTCGTGGCTGACGATCGGACCGTACAGTGTGATCACAGTGTGATCACTCAGGTCGTGGCTGACGATCGGACCGTACAGTGTGATCACTCAGGTCGTGGCTGACGATCGGAGCGTACAGTGTGATCACTCAGGTCATGGTTGACGATCAGAGCGTACAGTGTGATCACTCAGGTCGTGGCTGACGATCGGACCGTACAGTGTGATCACTCAGGTCGTGGCTGACGATCGGAGCGTACAGTGTGATCACTCAGGTCATGGTTGACGATCAGAGCGTACAGTTTGATCACTCAGGTCGTGGCTGACGATCGGACCGTACAGTGTGATCACTCAGGTCGTGGTTGACGATCGGACTGTACAGTGTGATTACTCAGGTCGTGGCTGACGATCGGACCGTACAGTGTGATCACTCAGGTCGTGGTTGGCGATCGGAGCGTACAGTGTGATCACTCAGGTCGTGGTTGGCGATCGGAGCGTACAGTGTGATCATTCAGGTCGTGGCTGACGATCGGAGCGTACAGTGTGATCACTCAGGTCGTGGCTGACGATCAGAGCGTACAGTGTGATCACTCAGGTCGTGGTTGGCGATCGGAGCGTACAGTGTGATCACTCAAGTCGTGGCTGACGATCGGACCGTACAGTGTGATCACTCAGGTCGTGGTTGACGATCGGACTGTACAGTGTGATTACTCAGGTCGTGGCTGACGATCGGACCGTACAGTGTGATCACTCAGGTCGTGGCTGACGATCAGACCGTACAGTGTGATCACTCAGGTCGTGGTTGACTATCGGACCGTACAGTGCGATCACTCAGGTCGTGGTTGACGATCGGACTGTACAGTGTGATCACTCAGGTCGTGACTGACGATCAGACCGTACAGTGTTGTCACTCAGGTCGTGGTTGACGATCAGAGCGTACAGTGTGATCACTCAGGTCGTGGTTGGCGATTGGAGCGTACAGTGTGATCACTCAGGTTGTGGCTGACGATTGGAGCGTACAGTGTGATCACTCAGGTCGTGGTTGACGATCGGATCGTACTGTGTGATCACTCAGGTTGTGGCTGACGATTGGAGCGTACAGTGTGATCACTCAGGTTGTGGCTGACGATCAAACCGTACAGTGTGATCACTCAGGTCTTGGCTGACAATCAGACCGACTGTATACGGCGTATACACACCAAAGAAAGAATGCTAACAATGTAATTTGTTTGTTGTTTCCTAACCTACAGGCAGAGCAGCACACTATGCAGTAATATGTAATTTCTGACATGTTCCTCCAACTCAGGTCCAGCTGTGGTGTATGTAGAGTTTGGAGGACCATGAGCCACTTGAAGTTGGACTAATAAAGGAGCAGCGGGCTGAAGTGAAGCAAAGAAACATGGCGGTCTTCAAACCTGAAAATGTGGAAGACTTCTATGAGATCGGGGAAGTTCTGGGAAGGTATGGATATATCAAATATATATATATATATATATAACATATTACCACAATGCAGTCATTAGGTATTCAGACATTTCCAGATGTTGCTGTGTTTCTTCTGTACTCCAGCACGCTGGATTGGAAATTAAATGATAAAGTGCTGATTTTCAGATTTAATTTGTGTGTTCATGTTCCAAAAAAAAACAAATAGCTAAACTGTGTACATGGTTAATAAACTTTAACAGCGTTATGAAGCAAGCAAAGGAAACGGCTTTAGACTGACATAGAAGTCAATGAATGAGACATTCTCTGGGATTGTTAGCCGAACTCTAACACTATTTTTTTAATGGTTGCACGATTCCGTCAAATGTAAACATTCTACACGTCTTGTGCATCATTTTATTAACACATATTTCCAAAATTCATCCTGACACATTTGGTATCTTTGGAAAAAGATTTTTACCGTGGTATCGAATTAGGTATCGAGAATTGTGGAATTTCACTGGTGTTGGCATCGACTACCAAATTTCTGGTATGGTGACGTCCCTAGATTCAGCTGTCTAGGCAGAATCAGGACAGACTGGAGGTCATCTCTGTAAGTAGAGATGATGGACAAGCTGATGTTAGTGTCACTTGAGGGAACCACAATGCTGAAGGGCCAATGGATCTGTGGTGGGAATCGGCACAAAGGTCCAGAAAACAAACATTTGAAAGGGAGATAACAGATGAACAAGCAACCAGTGACTTGTTGGATTCATTTTTGAGGGATCTGTGAAGAACATGACAGCTGCACTACTGGTGT
This sequence comes from Sebastolobus alascanus, assembly GCA_916701645.2. NCBI lineage: Eukaryota > Metazoa > Chordata > Actinopteri > Perciformes > Sebastidae > Sebastolobus > Sebastolobus alascanus. Next base: position 1,155,662 of record CAKAOJ020000138.1, on the reverse strand, counting down.
TTAGACATGTTAACTGATAACACTTAAGATTCACATTCTGTAAAGTATCAGATAAAACAAACTACAACACATTGTGTTCAGTTACCGTAATAAAGCTTTTATTCTTTTATGTTAGTTTTTTTATTATTAAACTGACGAATAACTGCATAGTATCTTAATTACTGAAAATATAAAGTATCAGTTTCATCAACCAAGAGCTGATTATGATGCCTGGTTGCCAGCCTAGAGTTGAGCCCTGGTTCATTATTTATTTTGTTCAAACAGTAGATTTATGGGGATATTTGATGTAATGATTCATGTTCAGTCAAAGGTTCAAAATAATGGCTTTTGGAATGCAGTGCTGTTTCTCAGAGCTTCTGCAGTTTTGCCTAAAGTGAAAAATTTAACAAAATTTGCAGATTTTTGTTGCTGTATCTCAGGCTCTGTGTTTACTGTGGATTCTGTTCTCGCCCCATATCCAGTGGGCATTTCGGTCAGGTTCGACAGGTTCGTGAGCGGACCACCGGGACTTGTTGGGCCGGCAAGTTCCTGAAGATTCGGAAGAACACGTGCAGCCGTCTGGGCATGGACAGGAGCAGCGTGGAGCGGGAGGTGGAGATCCTCCAGGCTGTTCAACATCCAAACATCGTGACTCTCAAAGACGTTTTTGAGAGCCGAGCTGAGGTGGTGCTCGTCCTGGAGCTGTGAGTTGACAAGAGTGTGTGTGTGTGTGTGTGTGTGTGTGTGTTTGTGTTTCTTCATGTGATTGCAGTATGTTCTCCAGGACTAATTCAGTGTGCAAACAGTACATATGTGTCATCTGTCATGGCAGCTTGGTCAGTGCAAGCATGAAGGAAGGCGTGAGTATTTGACCTTTCTCACAGCGGGAAAAGTGTCACTCATAACTTAAATGTTTAGTTGTTCCAGTAAAACAATGACTTCCACTCACACATCTCTACCCTGTACAGCAGGTAGGCTCTAGGGCCTGTAGATGCACACCTCAACTTTTGACATATCTACAGAAGTATAAGTGATAATGAAATCATAATCTGCAGCAATAAAGATTAAACTGCAACAATCCAAAATTGGATGTGCAGTTATGGAGTCAGATCAGTCTCAATATTCACAAATACACACAGAAGGATTCACAAATGTATTTTGTGATTTATATATAAATAACTCTCTCCACAAAAATATTTTTCAATGCACACAAAAATAGTTATCGATGTATATAAATGTAAAAAAAATCCACACAAAAAAACAAGGTTGACAAATATATTTCTGATGCAAACACAAATATGTCTTGTTTTAAATAAATGTAATAGAAATGCACAAATATGTGTATTTAAAAGTATTTGCAATTTTCATCAAAAACATATTTGTATGTTGTTACACTTATATACAAACTGTGGAACCTGCATTTACAAACTGCTGTCATGTGTGAACTTCACTGATCTGTGTGGGTTTTATGAGACTCCCCTGACGTGCACCGATCCACAACAACAGGGAATTATCTGTAGCCAATCAGATGTCTCCCTCCTTTTCAGCCAATCACATGAGTGTGTCCCCACGAGGATGTGATTTACGTCAGTGGTTCTCGCCCTATTTTGGGCTAGCGCCCCCCTATCCATTATCCAGGTCCCTTACCGCCCCCCATCAAATAAGATGTAGGCTAATTGTCTTCCTAAATTTTAAAGTGGCAGTAGGCAACAATTTTTTGGCATAATTTGGAAAAAATCCCGTAATAACCTTTCAGCATATTGTAATTCAAGTGTTCTGAGAGAAAACTAGACTTCTGCTCCTCCTCATGGCTCTGTTTTCAGGCTTTAGAGAAATCTAGCCCGTGACGGCAGATTTTGACCAATCACAGTTCATTTCAGAGAGAGAGAGCGTTCCTATTTGCTGTGCTCCGGTCATGTGACCAGAACTTGGCTTCCTTCAACAGATTTTATAATGGCGGCCGCGTCACAAACTTTCTCATTTTACAGCTAAACAGCAACTACAACATGATTCTGAGAACATCTGAGGAGAGAAATAGTCATTACAGTAACAGAATATTGATTCATATCTGATCAGCGCTGCCTAGTTTGACCGTTTGGTCGGAGTTCAGAGTGATTGACAGCCGGCTCTCATAGACTGCAGCTGGACAGCAGACTTTGTTTTCCTCCGGTAAGTGAAATCCTTCAGATGCCGTTAGGAGCACCGGAGGACACAGTAGGACACAGAGGAACAGGATTTAACTCAGGTTACCTGTTTCATGTACTACTGTCACGATATAGCGGCTGTTTTCTAAAAATAACTTTTTTAAATCATATTTGCGCCGATCTCGCCTACTGCAGCTTTAATGTTGATTATTATTATTATGTAGATTTATTATTTATTTATATTCTCATTATATTCTTCTTTTAATTATTATTCTGTGCTATATCATTAAAAAAGCATGTGAATAGAAGAGATATTTAGTAGTAGTTTAGAGTGTTGCAACGGTTAGAAATTAAACATTCAGACTTTTAATTCAGTATCACAAACATACTGGCCAACCTTGAGACAAAGAGGAGGATTTCTAAACCAAAGGGGGGGGGGGTCTGAGGGTCCGGCTCAGATACAATAGAAGAAGAAGGTGAACCGTAGAATGATTACCTGAACTGTCTGGTGTAAACATCCATCACAGTTTAGTAGACCCACTTCCTGCTTCACCTTTGACCTCCTGTACTTACTGTAGTTGTGTACACAGTGTTCCTGGCAATGACAGATCACCAGCAATATGAGTAAATAAAACTTCTAGCTAAATGTCATCTAAACAGGCTGATGTTTGCTAATGTTTTTATGATGAGGGAACAGAAGGGTAGGTCAGGTCCGGTACTGATCAGGACACCACTGACCTGAGGAATGTGGACCTTGTGGCAGATCCAGGGCGTCCTCCAGTCAGGAGTCAGATACAGTAGTTCCACTGCTGTGTGCTTGTCACCGAAGACCAAACCCTCCTGTTGTGTTGTCCTCGTCCCTGACAGTGGGTGGATAGAATATGAGAAACACTTGACTGTAACACACACTTCTGTTTGATGTTTCAGTGTCAGTGGAGGGGAGTTGTTTGACTTCATAGCTGAGAAGGAGAACCTGCTGGAGAGTGAGGCTATAGAGTTCATGAAGCAGATCCTGGAGGGACTGGGATTCATGCACAGCAAGAACATCGCCCACTTTGACCTCAAGGTACCAGCGAACGGATGCAAACGGCTTCTCTGCTTTCTGTTGATGTTCTGAAACATAACTGTGAACTTAAACTTGTCCTTAGAACATAACAACATGATTCTCTCCATTCAGCCAGAAAACATAATGATGTCAGACAGAGTGGCGCCACACCCCAATGTCAAACTCATCGACTTTGGCCTGGCCCACCGTTTCCATCAGGGGGAGGAGTACCGAAGCACAAGTGGCACCCCACAGTACATCGGTGAGGATGGAAAGTCCTTCAATTGACTTGGTTTTTACATTTCTATCTGTGAGATATTAAAATATTAAATCATTCATAAGAGCTGCAGATAGAACTAAATCCAGGGCTCAAAATATTGTTTTCTGTGTACATGCACTGCTGTGTGTAACTTTTAAATTCGCATGCACCAACATCTTCCTCATCACTTCACTTCACTTCACTTCACTTCACATCACTTCACTTTACTTCACATCACTTCACTTCACTTTACTTCACATCACTTAACTTCACTTTACTTCACTTCACATCACTTCCCTTCACTTCAAATCACTTCACTTCATTTCACTTCATTTCACTTAACTTAACTTAACTTCACTTCACTAAACTTCACATCACATCACTTCACTAAACTTCACATCACTTCACTTCATTTCACCTCACTTCACATCACTTAACATCACTTCACTTCACTTAACTAAACTTCACGTCACTTCACTTCATTTCACTTCACTTAACTTCACTTAACTTCACTTCACTAAACTTCACTTCACTAAACTTCACTTCACATCACTTCACTTCACTAAACTTCACGTCACTTCACTTTACTAAACTTCACATCACTTAACTTCACTGCACTTCACTTCACTTTACTTCACATCACTTCACTTTACTTCACATCACTTAACTTCACTTCACTTCACATCACTTAACTTCACTTCACATCACTTCACTTCACTTCACTTCACATCACTTCCCTTCACTTCAAATCACATCACTTCACTTCACATCACTTCACTTCATTTCACTTCATTTCACTTCACTTCACTTAACTTCACTTCACATCACTTAACATCACTTCACTTCACTTCAATAAACTTCACATCACTTCACTAAACTTCACATCACTTCACTTAACATCACTTCACTAAACTTCACATCACTTCACTTAACTTCACCTCACTTCACTTCACCTCACGTCACTTCACATCACTTCACTTCATTTAACTTCACTTCACATCACTTCACATCAATTCACTTCACTTCACTAAACTTCATTTCACATCACTTCACTTCACTAAACTTCACATCACCTCACTTCACTTAACTTCACTTCACTAAACTTCACTTCACTTCAAATCACATCACATCACTTCACAACACTTCACTAAACTTCACATCACTTCACTTCACATCACTTCACTTAACTTCACATCACTTCACTTTCACAACACTTCACTTCACTTCACTTCACTCGGCCAGATCCAACTGAAAGACGTCAACCGCTGCCACACTTTCTTTTTTATCAATCATCAATGTGTTCTAATGTAATTTTAGCTGACTTTCTCTTTAATCTTCTAAAAACTGTCCAGTAAAATCTAACTATAAAGCGAGGAGTCTCTGTCTGTCTGTCTTTCTGTGTGTCCTTCTGTCATACTGACCTAGAACATCACCGTCGGTAAAATACCTCTGATTAAATCCGTGCTGTACTTTATAACCACAGTGGTTATGTCAAAACAAGCGACCTATATGGTAATTACCTCTGCGTGTATTTCACCGATGTTTGTGACCGTGAGTAACCCCGACCTGGCTGTGTTTTCAGGGGAGGATTTAGTGATTTGGGGCTCCAGGCAAACGCTGTCTAGCTTTATTTTTCGCCCTCTCTGGTAGAGGAAGTAGGACTCAAACCTTTTTCTCTCTCTGTCTGTCTCTCTCTCTGTCTGTCTCTCTGTCTGTCTGTCTCTCTGTCTCTGTCTGTCTCTCTCTCTGTCTGTTTCTCTGTCTGTCTCTCTCTCTGTCTGTCTCTCTCTCTGTCTGTCTCTCTGTCTCTCTGTCTCTCTGTCTGTCTCTCTCTCCCTCTCTCTGTCTGTCTCTCTGTCTCTCTCTCCCTCTCTCTCTCTCTCTCTCTCTCTCTCTCTCTCTCTCTCTCTCTCTCTCTGTCTCTCTCTCTCTCTCTGTCTCTCTCTCTCTGTCTGTCTCTCTCTCCCTCTCTCTGTCTCTCTCCCTCTGTCTGTCTCTCTGTCTCTCTCTCTGTCTGTCTCTCTGTCTCTCTGTCTCTCTGTCTGTCTCTCTCTCCCTCTCTCTGTCTCTCTGTCTGTCTCTCTATCAGCCCCTGAGGTGATCAGCAGTGAGACTCTGAGTCCAGCAGCAGACATGTGGTGAGCTGCACATTTTCACATTGTTATAAGTGATGATTGTCCACATGGACGTGGTGTTTCTGAAGCGTCTCTGCACTGTCTTCAGTGTCTCTGTGTGAGGGAGAGGACATTCCTGTGTCAGGGACATGTTGGGGCCTGTTCTGAGCCCCTCTCGCTGCACAACATCTCAGCTGTCAGGAGTCTCACACTGAGGGAATGTCTCCATTTGCCTTCCGTTTGTCATACGGTAGTGTAAAAGTTGAAACCACGTCACATGACTGTTTGTGTCTTGTGTTTCTCTGTCCTCCAGGAGCATTGCAGTTATCACCTACATACTGTAAGTTTGACCTGTTTGTGTGTTTTAAATATGTAGTGGCACACATTTAATGATCAGAAGCAGCTGCTGTCTGACACTATCTGACACCGCAGCAGTCTACACTGGTTTAGATCTTTATCTTTATTATAGGCTACCCTTCAGCTTCAACGTGATCCATTCAGAGCTGTTATCAGAGCTGTTATCAGAGGGTTGAGATGTGGACTCACTGTAGTCTCACTCTCGCTGTGTACTCTGTCCTCAGACTGAGCGGTTTGTCACCGTTCCAAGGAGAGACTGATGAGGAGACTCTGAGGAACATCATCGTCATGAACTACCAGTTTCCTGCACAGTATTTCAGCACGACCAGCTCCGTGGCCAAAGACTTCATCCAGAAACTCCTGGTGAAAAGTCCCAGGTATGTAAGCTTGTTAACACTGTATGTATATACGTATGCATGTATGCATTGCATTGCTGCGTACCTTTATATATTGAAACGTGGAGATCGATTGACTGATTAATTTGCAGGGATCAGATATTCCCAAAGCGAGCCCTTCTGCTTCTCAGTGCTCTGTAGCTGCGTCCGGAGGGCAGCAGGGTGAGGTGGGGGTTGAGGGGGTGTGTGATGTCCTGCCATGCAGTGGCCTTATTGTTTAGCTCTGTGAGGTTGGGTGTGAGGAGAGCAGTTATCCTGGCAGCGCTCAGTGATGGATAACATGTTGAAGAAGCAGGTGGAACTGTACAGTAGGATGGACTGAGAGAGGGGGCAACATAGAGTCCTTCAAGCTAACGGATGACCGATAGTCTTTGGTGGCTCCTGTTCTGAAAGAGTCTATTGATGAAGCTACATGTCATATGAAACTAGGAAATGATGATAATCACATGTGGTTTTGGACAAAAATCATGCAGTTTTTTGAATGCAGTATGTGGATCAAATGAGCCCAACTGTATTCATGTGTGATGATGTTAGTCCCCATAGGAGACATTTCATTGACCTCACTGTATAAAATGACCTGTGGTGACCTCTAGGATAATCACAGGCTCATGAAACTTTACAGCCACAAAATAGAGACCTAGAGCATTCAGAGGATGGATGGATCAAACTAGAGACCTAGAGCATTCAGAGGATGGATGGATCAAACTAGAGACCTAGAGCATTTAGATGATGGATGGATCAAACTAGAGACCTAGAGCATTCAGAGGATGGATGGATCAGACTAGAGACCTAGAGCATTCAGAGGATGGATGGATCAAACTAGAGACCTAGAGCATTCAGAGGATGGATGGATCAAACTAGAGACCTAGAGCATTCACAGGATGGATGGATCAAACTAGAGACCTAGAGCATTCAGAGGATGGATGGATCAAACTAGAGACCTAGAGCATTCAGAGGATGGATGGATCAAACTAGAGACCTAGAGCATTCAGAGGATGGATGGATCAAACTAGAGACCTAGAGCATTCAGAGGATGGATGGATCAAACTAGAGACCTAGAGCATTCAGAGGATGGATGGCTTTCCTAGGTAGATAGACAATAAGTGGGTTTCTGAGCCATCCAATCAATGGAAAAATCTCCAAATTCTCCAAAGTTTTTGACACCAAATCACAGCATGTCTTTTCTATGGTGTTCCTCAAGGTCTTGGTGTCTTAATGTGGTTTTGTGGAGGGATTATTGATCATTTTTATCAATTCTGTGGTAAAAAATGGTTAAATTTAGCACCAAAACTGTGTAACAAATGGTATCAACCCAAAAAGAGACATAATAGAGCATGAGGATGACCATCATATACTTCCATCATAATGTTCTAAGACCTTATACACTTTCATTATTTAATTAATTCATTAATTAATTATGCTTGTGGAATAGATACGACTCTATAAGTTCAAGTACAAATAACACAGCTAGTGTGAATGTTTATGAGAACATGGATCTATAATTAATGTTTGATATCAAGTGAAATTAAATGTGTGAGAGGCATCATTATACAATCTGGCTTCAATTCACCACCTCACCGTCTGCTCCTCCATAAGGTGCGTATACCTGGCTCAAAGTGTCCGTACAGGTGCGCACATTCTCCCGTCAAGTTTGTTTTTTATAGATCACAACTTTCAACGGTTCTAAATGAGACTCCTGACCTCTACTGGGAGTTTGTCTCACTAGTGTGCTGAAATAAGAGAGAATATCTACAGTATATATCTTTAGTATAATTATTGGGATGACTGTGAGATGGTGGCTCCAGGAGGAGAAATCAGAGATATAAATATTGTGAAACAGCTGCTGATCCATTGTTTGTTTTCATGTCGTAATGAACAATAACTACTAATAATAATAATAATTATCTTCCATCTTCTTACAACAAGCTGCTGTATGTGAGATGTCATTATTTACTATTCTTATCCTCGTGTTTTCTGCTTGTTTCTGTTAGTTTGCAGCATTGAGACAAAATGCAGATGTACTTCCATAAGATGATGACTCGTTACTCATTTTACTGCTCTCCTGATCTGTCGTCATGACTACTGTGTTGATGTGTGTTGCAGCGATAGAATGACAGCTGAGGAGTGTGTGCTTCATCCATGGATCAAGGTTACTACAAGTCTTCTAACCTGCTTCAGTTACTGACTGCATCACGCTGCTGAATGTTACTCATAATGATGATATAATAATGTGTTTCAGCCCATCACACGCAAACAGGCGGCCAATAGGAATCGATCCTCAATAAACATGAAGAACTTTAAGAAGTTCAACGCCAGAAGGAAATGGAAGGTGAGTCTGAATCCCCTCGGACGCCGTGATCAATGTTTAAATCGCCTGCTGGTTTAAATAATACAGTTTACCTTTTTAATAAATGAGCCTTGTGAGTAGTGACAGACATTATTTCATACCTTACCGCCCGCCAGTGTTACACTGACTTTAGTCACAGTCAGATCATTTTGGGAATCGGCACACTTGAGCCGGCAGTAGTGGATGAGCTGCAGTGATAGTGGCTCATTCAGTCCAAGATACTGAGTAGTAGAAGGGATGTTGTTCAGTTAAGTTGCTCTTGTTGCACATAACAGCTGTCATGTAAAATGTAATCTCAATAAATCAAGCTCTCCTTTACTAAAGAGAGCCCACCAGTGTTTTCACCTATAAACAGTGATCAACAGCGATGGATCAGGTGCATGCTACCGGGGGTGGATAGGGCCCCCTACTTCTCCGCTGTGGCGGTCTAGGTTATAAAGAAAAAGGTTGGCTCTGGCGACTAACCTCTAGCCGGTAAAGGTCAGTGTGGATGGGTCTATGTCATGTCGCGGCAGGGCGTGCATTCATTGGGCTCCACCCCCTGTACCCATAGAGACTAGTAGAGGGCGAAGCCTGTGTGAGTTAGAATCTGGATCTATAAGCACATGGGGAGTCCTCTACCAAGGAGGCCCTGTCACTCCTACACTGCTCACTGAAGAGAGTGTGGGAGGGTAGACATACTGCCTTATATACTGTGGTGTCCGCACGTATTCAGATAGGCACGTCCTGATTGGCCGGCTACTCTTATGCAAATTTCCAGTGGGCAAATGCATGCTCGTGATTGGAGGGGAGTATTATCCGTAGAGTCTAGTAGAGGGCTCCGCCTGTGCTTATAGAACTGGGGTAACAATATTATAACCTGCGTTACCTGCAATTATCTCTAAATCAGTTCCGGAAAGCAAAACCTGGAGGGGCGTACAACAAGGAAGGAAATTTAAAAAAAATATAAGTAAAAATAAAGTGACACGGGCAGAAGCACCCTCCACCGTTTCAGTCAATTATTTTCACTTGTGTTTCCTCATACTCAGACCAACAGAACGGCACAGACACACACTCACAGCTCTCCAAAAACAGCATGGAGACCATTTATTATTTAAATCTTCTCACACAACACCAGGATTTAGCTGAAAACTGTCCTTGTGTGTTTTTCTGACACTGGTGAGCTGTTCTGACAGAGTCAGTTTTACATTGAGACCAGCTGTCCTAGGCACTAATTAGGGGGTTCGACACCCCCCATATTACCCACACTGGGTCTAGCTACCTGTTTTTATGACCTGTTAACAGAATCAATGAGATAGAAATATTAGATGGTACTGAGACAGAGATGCTCTAGTTCCGCTCCATCCAAGTACGATCCTTAAGAACAGTCAGATGTTCTGGTTTTGCTTTGCTGAACACTGTAAAACGTTCTCTCTTTCCCCCCTAGATGTCCTATAACATGGTGTGGATGTGTAACCGGCTGGTCCAGTTGAAGCTGCTGTGTAAGAGCAGCTCAGATCCAGATCCTCTAGAGGTGAGACCACTTCCCCAGGCTGAACTTGACACTAACACTCCATACAGTTATAACCCAGAACAGAACTTTGCACCATCACCATCACCATCACCATCACCATCACCGTGCTCTGTAAGAGGAGAAGTTGTGGAGGAAGGCAGTCGTTTCTACCACAGATGGGTTTAGCTCCATCCTCCTCCGGTCAGCCGTAGAAGAACCAAGAAAAAGAGAGTGGCTTTTCCACCAACCCAGTAGCTCACGTCTCAGTCCTCCAGCACAGTGTGACCTCTAGAGGAATACTGCTGAACTTCATCTCCACCTTCATTCACTGCCACGTTACCCACTCATCACATATCAGGGTTCAGTGTGTCTCTGACGTGACGTCATATCCGTTCCGTATCCGTCAACCAAAACAAACCTCAGAAAGTATAAAACGTTGGAGGGTCGTCGTGGATACGACCTGCACCCTCACATGTTAAATCCAAAGTGGTAAACACTACACATCCAGTAAAGGATGGAAACACTTTGGGTTTCACACATTGCAGGAAAAGCAGAGCTAGACATCACGGCTAAAGCTGCATGCTAACTCTGTCACGGACAGGAAACGTTATCGTATCGCGGTAACGTGCGGTCCAGCCGGCCGTCGCTCTCATCTCCATGGTCAAATGGGCCGACGCTACAACTGTAGAGCACCAATATACTGACATTTATGTTAAATGCATTGAAACGGCCCCGATGGTGCTGACTATGGATGGATAAAGAGAACAGAGCTGACGGGAGAGCTAGAGACCACCTTGGAGAAGTTAGAGGAAGTAGACACGTGGGACTACGTCCGCTTTTCAAAATAAGGTGTTAACAAAGGGAACTGTATATACAAAATACATCTATTGAAATAAGATTGATTGGATTATATTCACCAGAAGTATAAAACATTACATATCCCTTATAAATTAAAAAGAAAATACCACTAATCTGTGAGGGAAATGTCTTTATTCTTTATATTTTTGGGTTGCTGGATAATAAATAATTGCCGACAATGATCCTGATATATTTGATTTCAGGACATCTCTGACTACATACATGCTGAAAATCAAACATTTTACTGGATTCATTTAGATATTTTCCAAAGTAAAAGTCCCTAGAAGTGTATGATTCAACTTTTTCCCTTCATGGTCTAGTTTTAAAAAAGTTAATAATATTGAATCACAATACTTTAGTTAGCGTTATTTAACCTCCTCCGCTACAACCTAAACATCACCATCACAGCACGTTGCGTAAATGCGTTAAAAAGAATTAGCGTTATTATTGCGTTAACTCTGACAGCCCTAATATACCCACTGGAAGCTGGAAGCTGTACAACATACAGGTGTGCAAATGTATGTGAGACCCAAGAGTGTGCCTCAGATTTAAATCCATCTGTACTGATCCTTTCCTCCAGAGACAATGTGAAAGCGACGTAGAGGACATGGAGAGCAAGCCTGCCTCTCTGCTGCGCCGACGACTCAGCAGCAGTTCGTAGAGCTGAGCAGAGGATGGCAGAAGAGTCCAGGATGTTCAGCAGGAGGGGAAATGTTGAAATAGATGACTGTCTCAGAACTGCTTGGGATGGGAGTGTCAAATAAGTGAGCACTGCCTCATCTGATGAGCATTTCTTTATGAAAGATCTTCAGTGGAAAGTTGGGCTGACATCGTCAAGAGGAAACATGCCTTTAATGATGCTCGTTGTGAAGCTGACGATGTATTTGGGTAGTTACTGTTTGTTAGGAAACTCTCTGATAACACAATGTGCACAGAAAAGCTTTGGTTAAAACAATATTTCCTCCACAGAAAATGTAAAACAAATGTTATGTCCAAGTCTTCCATGACTTCATGACCTCATGAATGATCAGATTTTCATCATCAGCCAAATACAAACACATGCTTTATTTTTTAATGTAACCTTTGTTTTTCCAGGATCGTCCCAATGAGATTTAAAATCTCTTTTCTGAGGGAGTTTGAAATCAAATTATAAATAAATAACAATATATAACCATAAGGAACAGTGAAAATAGGATACACAACTGTTTCTCTAAAGTTTAACTAAAAGGACAACTATGATTTATTACTACTTACAGTTTATTTTCATAGCTGCTGGTCATCATTTCAATCAGTTATGATAACATTGTACTCACCAAGTGAATTACAGAACATAGTGTCATCGCTACATAAGTTATATGGGTCAAGAAACACGAGCAGTCAGATGATCTGACAGGTTGGAAACAAACCTCCTGGTTAGACAAACCTAGTAGTAGTAAAACGTCTGTTGTACACATCATCACAGTTTACAGACAACATCAGGTCTGTTTACTTTCACTTTGGCCTTTAAAGTGCTTGGTTGGTTTGTTGGTTGATTGGTTGGTTGGTTGGTTGGTTGGTTGGTTGGTTGGTTGGTTGTCTGTTGGTTGGTTTCTCTGTTGGTTGGTTGTTGGTTGGTTGGTTGGTTGTTGGTTGGTTGGTTGGTTGTTGGTTGGTTGTCTGTTGGTTAGTTGGTTGGTTGTCTGTTGGTTGGTTGGTTGGTTGTTGGTTGGTTGTCTGTTGGTTGGTTGGTTGTTGGTTGGTTGTCTGTTGGTTGGTTGGTTGGTTGGTTGGTTGGTTGTCTGTTGGTTGGTTGGTTGGTTGTCTGTTGGTTGGTTGGTTGGTTAGTTGGTTGGTTGTCTGTTGGTTGGTTGGTTGGTTGTCTGTTGGTTGGTTGGTTGGTTGTTGGTTGGTTGTCTGTTGGTTGGTTGGTTGTTGGTTGGTTGTCTGTTGGTTGGTTGGTTGGTTGGTTGGTTGGTTGGTTGGCTGGTGGTTGGTTGGTTGCAACCTGTCATCAACAGCATCTATCACAAACCCACCTCCTGTTTCAGCTTTGTCCCACTCTACTCATCAAAGTTTGGGAGGAATTGCAGTAATTAGTTAGTTAGTTTAGTTTATTGATCACATACACATTGACATGGCAGTGAGATTCTTTGTTCCTGTTTCTTACTCTCTCATCCCTTTATAATCGATCAATCAATCAATTGAATATCAATAATGAAGTAAAATATAATCGTTATTATAAACATTATAAACATAGCAGCAACATGAAGTAGGGAATACATACACAATTATAAAATAAAATAAGAGAATATACACCCATCCACACACACTCCCACACGCACGCACGCCCGCATGCACGCACGCACGCACGCACGCACGCACGCACACACACTCACACACACACACCCAATACACACATACTTATGGAGCGCTACACAGTAATAAATAGATAAAAGCCTTGAAGTGTATGGTGCAATAAAGTGCAGTGCAACTGAGGGTGAGGAAGTGGGTATGAATGGATAGAGACAGGGTTCTAGTGGGTCAGGGACAGGTGTGAGTCTCAGCTCAGCATCCGGATGGGGGATAGAAGATGTTTCTGAGGTGGTTGGTGTTAACTCTGATGCTGATGTAGCCAGGCTTCCTCTTGGACTGCTTCCTGATGAAGAGGCCGTGGCTCGGATGGCTGGGATCGGCAATGATCTTGCTGGCCTTGGTTATACATCTCTTGGTGTAGATGTCCTCCAAGTTAGGCAGCACGCCACCTGTGAGCCGTTGGGCCGACCGCACCACCCTCTGAAGCCGCCGTCGATCCTGCTCGGTGCAGTTGCCATACCAAGTGGTGATGCAGCCGGTCAATTGGTGGCTAATGGGCGTCTGATCGTCAGACTGCTCATGTTTGTTGCCCCGTTGGTGTTTTTAGCGATGTCACTGTGTTTCCAGATCTCATGAAGTACTTTGGTGAGTACACTCCTCCTAATTGATAGAATAACAATAAAACCCAGGCTGTGATAAACTGTAGTTTTCCTTTAAAGGGCAACTTAACACCAGACTGGGAAGCAGAGTTTTACTATCCTCTCTGGTTGTAAGTTTCAGGTGTATTTCACCTCTGATGAGCTCTGTTACACCTGTAACCAACAGTAACCCAATAGCGATGTCACAGTGTACCGAAGCTCAGCCACTGGAGGTCAATAAAACTAAATCCATTCATTGTTCAGTGGCTCTTTAAGGGTCTTAAGTAACAAGTCCATGATTTTGTTGTAGCACCCAATATCTGAATTGAGATCCTCAAGGACTTCTCATCAGTGTTGACTGAAGAGTTGAGCTTAACACCGATCCTCAGGAGGACCGTGTGATACGGTTTGAAACTAAACTCCAATCCACTGATCTTCACAACACCATCACTTAGCTTGGAGGACATTTGGGGGACTCTATGACACCGTCAGTGAGTATTAATTTAAGTTGTGTGTTTGTCATTTTTCACACTGCAGAAGATGCAAATATTTAAATCAGTACTGTAGAACTTCCAACAATATGTCTGCATGTCTTTTGTAATGAGCTACATGTATACTGGAGTATAAATATATAGAGAAATAATGTACATACATCACATGTTAAAGAAGTGAACTGGTTAAATGTGATGGTTATAATAAAGGACGTTTTTCAATAGAAGAATAATTCGTGCTTGCTTACGAACACCCAAACAGGGGACCTCTTGCCTCTGGTCTGTCAATATTTATATATTTCAACATACTATACTATGACTTTTTTTCATAAAATCGTTGACATACTATACTATGACTTTTTTTTCATGAAATTTTCCGACATGCTAACTACGACTTTTTCATGACATTGTTTTATTATTAAATTAAATTTGAGGTTATTTAACCATAAGGTGAGTGGTGATAGAGTGGAATTGCGGAATATTTATCTTTCTCTTCCAAATGGCCAGTTAGCTGTTCATACTTATTTTTGCATCTTAATGTAAATAAATTGCAAATGATGAAATGAAAAGTTCATTGAATAATATCATTTGTAATGTGCAGTGCTTTAAGGACATTTTAAATAGAACAGTAATGATTTTCATTGTACATTTTACATTCCTGCGAATATAAACGCCTGTGTTTGAATTTCAAACTAGATTAGCTCTGCCTCTCAACTGGCTGAGCAGTAGAGTGTTTCTGTTCTTTCATTGGACTACTTTATTCTCGCGGGAGCAGCCAGTTTACCAAAGTTAACCGAAGTTAACGAGGACTACTTGAATTTAACAGCTCTTAGCTGAGTGTGCGCCCAGCGCTGCCCAGCCTAGCACCAAGGACCCCACCACCTAGCACCCCAGGAAGAGCGCCGGTCGTTGATCCCAACTTTCGTAGTGGTCAAACGGCGGTACTACAACTTCTGTGTCCGTCACGTGATGCCATCGGGCCCAAAAAGACTTTTCCCATAGACTTACATTGGGAAAGAGTCGTCTGTAACTCAGAGGATAATTTATTTTGAGGTGAATCAACTCCTCAGCATGAAAACTCTAATAGTCCTTATTTAAATCATTAGGTCCTAAACGTTGTAAAACGCACTAATAGCTGAATCCAGAGTTATTTCCCTTCCTCCGTTCATGTTTTTTTTTTTTTATATATTTTTTATTTCAAAATGACATGATACAAAGTAACAGCAGAAAACATTGAAATCATTTACATACAGAAGAAGGATAGTGAAAACAGAAAACAAAGAGCTGTGCCAAGTGAAACAAAACCAACATAAAATTTAAAAAAAAGACCATGTGAGAGTATGACAATAATTTCACTTAAAAACTTTAAAGATATTTCATACATTGATTGTTTTCATTGCTTTTTTGTTTTGTGAGGAAGAAATCGTTGACAGATATTGATCCATTTCCTTCATAAATACAAAGAAATTAGGCTTTTTTTCCCGTAAATTTACACTTGTGAATGCGGAACTTCGCAAGAATTAAAATTATATTAATAAGAAAAAATGCATTACTGTCTTTGTCACTGTAATCATAGCAACCAAATATAATATTTCTATAGTGCAGTGCAAAATCTGAGAAAATGTTAACAAGTATAAAATTGTTGACATCTTTCCACAGTTCATATGTAAATTTACAAGACCAAAATAAATGAGAGCAAGTTTCAGGATGTGATTCGCAGAAGGAACAATTTACATCTATGTCGCTCTTTAACTTTTGTAAGAAATGTTTCACTGGATAGAATCTATGGATCAATTCAAATGACACCTCTTTTACCTTATTTGTTAGAAGGAACTTCTGTGGTAAGGACCAAACTTTCTTCCAGTCAATATCACCAACAAAATAACTCCAATAAAATGTTGCTGCCGGAACAGAAACCATACTGTCCTGAAACAAGGCCGTTATCCTGGAGTTCATACCCTTATTAAAGGAAAAACAGACTTTAGCTAACAGAGAGTGAATTGGGTCAGGGGGGGGGGGGCGACACTGACCAGGGTGGAGAGTGGTCAGCATTCTTCAATAACATGTACATACCAGATGGGATAGCGTCAAGAACTAAAGAAAACTCTTCTGGGGTTATTGGTATATTGTACCTGGTGAGAAATTCTGAGTAATTGTAAAGTA
Source organism: Sebastolobus alascanus (assembly GCA_916701645.2). NCBI lineage: Eukaryota > Metazoa > Chordata > Actinopteri > Perciformes > Sebastidae > Sebastolobus > Sebastolobus alascanus. The sequence continues at coordinate 1,139,088 of CAKAOJ020000138.1, read as the reverse complement.
GTCCTTCTCTATTAAACAACTGACTCACGAGTTTAATACCATTGTTAAACCATTTATCATAAATTAGAGACATGTTCGTATATAAAATATTACAGTTGTTCCAAATATAACATCTCTGGGGAGAGAAGTTGTGCTTGTAAATCAGCGCCCAAGCCAAAAGAACCTGTTGATGAAAATTGGAAAGCTTAAGTGGGATTTTCTGAATACTATAGTTACAAAGCAGAATGAATTTTAGGCCACCTAAATGTGAGAAGAAGTTCTAAATAGAGGTTGGATTTTTAGATATTGTTTGGTCAAATTTATTTTGAATGTATTGTTTAGAAAGCTTAAGTCTATAAAATGTAGCCCACCACTGTTGTATGTATTCAGAACCACAGATTTTCACATACATTGGGTTTTGTTTTTCCATAAGAAACTGCTTAGTGTCCTATCAATAGATTTACATATGGAATTATCAGCATATAATGACTGAGCAGCATAGGTTAGACGAGATATACCTTCTGCCTTAGTGAGCAGAACTCTACCCTTCAGAGACAAGTCTCTCTGTAATCACTGGTTGAGAACCTTTTGGGTCTTTTCTATAATTGGGTTAAAGTTTAAAGCACCTCTGGATTTCCTATCTTTAGTGATTTCGATCCCAAGATTCACAGGAATATTAGTGTCACGTGACTGAGCGGACGCTACTGCGCATGTCCGATGGGCCCAATGGATGCGGAAGATCGCTGGAAGATCCGGGTACATTTCCAGACGGGAGTCGAGCCAAAACTACAACACTTAAACCTAAAACTACAATACTTAAACTTAAAACTACAAAACTTAAACTTAAAACTATAATACTTGAACTTAAAACTACAACACTTAAACTTAAAACTACAATACTTAAACTTAAAACTACAATACTTAAACTTAAATCTACAATACTTAAACTTAAAATTACAATACTTAAACCTAAAACTACAATACTTAAATTTAAAACTACAATACTCACTTAAATCTACAATACTCAAAACTTCAAACTACAAAACTTAAACTTCAAACTACAATACTTAAACTTCAAACTACAAAACGTAAACTTAAAACTATAATACTTGAACTTAAAACTACAATACTTAAACATAAAACTACAATACTTAAACTTAAAACTACAATACTTAAACTTCAAACTACAAAACTTAAACTTAAAATTACAATACTTAAACTTAAAACTACAACACTTAAACTTAAATCTACAATACTTAAACTTAAAACTACAATACTTAAACTTAAAACTACAAAAAATTAAATTTAAAACTACAATACTCACACTTAAATCTTTAATACTTAAACTTCAAAATACAAAACTTAAACTTCAAACTACAATACTTAAACTTCAAACTACAAAACTTAAACTTAAAACTATAATACTTGAACTTAAAACTACAACACTTAAACTTAAAACTACAATACTTAAACTTAAAACTACAATACTTAAACTTACATCTACAATACTTAAACTTAAAATTACAATACTTAAACTTAAAACTACAATACTCACTTAAATCTACAATACTTAAACTTCAAACTACAAAACTTAAACTTCAAACTACAATACTTAAACTTCAAACTACAAAACGTAAACTTAAAACTATAATACTTGAACTTAAAACTACAATACTTAAACATAAAACTACAATACTTAAACTTCAAACTACAATACTTAAACTTCAAACTACAAAACTTTAACTTAAAACTACAATACTCAAACTTAAAACTACAACACTTAAACTTAAATCTACAATACTTAAACTTAAAACTACAATACTTAAACTTAAAACTACAATAATTAAATTTAAAACTACAATACTCACACTTAAATCTTTAATACTTAAACTTCAAAATACAAAACTTAAACTTCAAACTACAATACTTAAACTTCAAACTACAAAACTTAAACTTAAAACTATAATACTTGAACTTAAAACTACAACACTTAAACTTAAAACTACAATACTTAAACTTAAAACTACAATACTTAAACTTAAATCTACAATACTTAAACTTAAAACTACAATACTTAAACTTAAATCTACAATACTTAAACTTAAAATTACAATACTTAAACTTAAATCTACAATACTTAAACTTAAAATTACAATACTTAAACTTAAAACTACAATAATTAAATTTAAAACTACAATACTCACTTAAATCTACAATACTTAAACTTCAAACTACAAAACTTAAACTTCAAACTACAATACTTAAACTTCAAACTACAAAACGTAAACTTAAAACTATAATACTTGAACTTAAAACTACAATACTTAAACTTAAAACTACAATACTTAAACTTAAAACTACAATACTTAAACTTCAAACTACAAAACTTTAACTTAAAACTACAATACTCAAACTTAAAACTACAACACTTAAACTTAAAACTACAATACTTAAACTTAAAACTACAATACTTAAACTTAAAACTACAATACTTAAACTTCAAACTACAAAACTTTAACTTAAAACTACAATACTCAAACTTAAAACTACAACACTTAAACTTAAATCTACAATACTTAAACTTAAAACTACAATACTTAAACTTAAAACTACAATAATTAAATTTAAAACTACAATACTCACACTTAAATCTTTAATACTTAAACTTCAAAATACAAAACTTAAACTTCAAACTACAATACTTAAACTTCAAACTACAAAACTTAAACTTAAAACTATAATACTTGAACTTAAAACTACAACACTTAAACTTAAAACTACAATACTTAAACTTAAAACTACAATACTTAAACTTAAATCTACAATACTTAAACTTAAAACTACAATACTTAAACTTAAATCTACAATACTTAAACTTAAAATTACAATACTTAAACTTAAATCTACAATACTTAAACTTAAAATTACAATACTTAAACTTAAAACTACAATAATTAAATTTAAAACTACAATACTCACACTTAAATCTACAATACTTAAACTTCAAACTACAAAACTTAAACTTCAAACTACAATACTTAAACTTCAAACTACAATACTTAAACTTCAAACTACAACACTTAAACTTAAAACTACAATACTTAAACTTAAAACTACAATGCTTAAACTTAAATCTACAATACTTAAACTTAAAATTACAATACTTAAACTTAAAACTACAATAATTAAATTTAAAACTACAATACTCACTTAAATCTACAATACTTAAACTTCAAACTACAAAACTTAAACTTCAAACTACAATACTTAAACTTCAAACTACAAAACGTAAACTTAAAACTATAATACTTGAACTTAAAACTACAATACTTAAACTTCAAACTACAATACTTAAACTTAAAACTACAATACTTAAACTTCAAACTACAAAACTTTAACTTAAAACTACAATACTCAAACTTAAAACTACAACACTTAAACTTAAAACTACAATACTTAAACTTAAAACTACAATACTTAAACTTAAAACTACAATACTTAAACTTCAAACTACAAAACTTTAACTTAAAACTACAATACTCAAACTTAAAACTACAACACTTAAACTTAAATCTACAATACTTAAACTTAAAACTACAATACTTAAACTTAAAACTACAATAATTAAATTTAAAACTACAATACTCACACTTAAATCTTTAATACTTAAACTTCAAAATACAAAACTTAAACTTCAAACTACAATACTTAAACTTCAAACTACAAAACTTAAACTTAAAACTATAATACTTGAACTTAAAACTACAACACTTAAACTTAAAACTACAATACTTAAACTTAAAACTACAATACTTAAACTTAAATCTACAATACTTAAACTTAAAACTACAATACTTAAACTTAAATCTACAATACTTAAACTTAAAATTACAATACTTAAACTTAAATCTACAATACTTAAACTTAAAATTACAATACTTAAACTTAAAACTACAATAATTAAATTTAAAACTACAATACTCACACTTAAATCTACAATACTTAAACTTCAAACTACAAAACTTAAACTTCAAACTACAATACTTAAACTTCAAACTACAAATCTTAAACTTAAAACTATAATACTTGAACTTAAAACTACAATACTTAAACTTAAAACTACAATACTTAAACTTAAAACTACAATACTTAAACTTCAAACTACAAAACTTTAACTTAAAACTACAATACTCAAACTTAAATCTACAATACTTAAACTTCAAACTACAACACTTAAACTTAAAACTACAACACTTAAACTTAAAACTATGAATCTACAGATCTGACTGCATCCTTAGGAACACTTGTTTGTCGTAAAATTAGTTTTTAGTCTTCATATTATATTATAATAAAATATTGTCTTTTTATTTGAATGTGTCTGAATGATCATATAGTATAATACTTTGTCCTAATAATAATAATAATTGTCGTTTTTCTAATCAAACCAGCCGGAACCATCCTCCATATGAGTTGCATGTGATGTGTAAGCTGTTGATTTAAAGTGCTGATGTCTTTTCTATATACTTCATCACTCTAAATACCATGGTACACAGCATGTAGTAACAAGATATGAGCTAAAACAACAAAGGAAAGTCATTTATACTGCAAGTCTGTTTGTAGCTTTTAGTCCCATAGCCCTTTATGAGTTCAGGTAGGAGTGAGACATTCATCCTTATTCCTTAAAGGAGTTATTAATAACATTGATAACATTCAGCTACTAGATGTCACATTCTCCCTCCCCCGTTCCACTGCATCCACTTCATAACAAGTCGTTGCCAGGCACTTGCCGTCAATCCCAGCCATTATCCATCTTTTCCACACTAACTGACGACCCAGAGACACCTCGTGATACCAACGTTGTTTTACTGTTGGCTCACAAGCCTTGTTATTTTTAAAATGATTAAATCACAATCATATTATTATTTTTTAGGAAAAGCCATACTTTTATTCAGCACCTGTCTCAAAGCTCTGTGGATGTATTATTTAAAAAAAATATTCATCTACATAAAAATGTCATCAATAAGACCTTTTAATTATACAAAAACATAGTTGTGCTCTTGTATTGGGGGCAGCAGAGGGCACATGAACTGTTCATCGCAGGAATTAAGGAAAACAACAAGTTAAGCTGTAGTGGTGCTGGTGTTTTTAACATGTACATGAATGGTATTGTCATGGTAGTGTAGGCCAGGCTGAGCCTGTCACTGCTGCGTGAAGTCATCAGTGTGGAGGGATGCATTAGATGTGACAGTACTGTCTTTCTCACACACTGAACCACGCTTACACACATCACAGCACACAAAACAGTTCACACCAGTGATGAATGAAACACATTTGACCTTTCACAACACACACAGTTGTTCTCCTTGATGATGTGTTGGAGGTGTGCTGGTCGTCTGCAGCTCTATCTAACAGTTCTCCCTGCACTATTTAAAACAAACCCACTGATAAATAGCAGCAAACATGTCCATAAGTTGGTGCTGATTTTAGTGAATAGCACAGCTTATGAACTTCTGCTAATCATGTGACAAATATAGTAAAATGCATATCCAATAGCTCCTTCACAATAGCACAATAGCATCCATTTGGAGTTGTTTCTGTGTCCGCCTGATGAATTTGAGTCTAATATCTCTCCTTTTTGCTCTGATTTCGCTGCTAAATGGTCCATATATTCACCACTAAGTCTGTGTATCTGCCTGTGGTAGTGTGCAGTGGGTTCTTAGAGGCACTTCAGCATTGGCTTCACTTCTCAGACCCGGAGGGTGCCCACTGGTAAAAACACACTATTTGTGCTTTGCCGAATACCGTATCCGCATTTGGCTCCAGCCCCAGTGCTTAGTCCAGTGAGGTAGAAAGGTGCTCTATAAATGCAGATCCACTCAGCTCGACAGAGATGTTTAGCTTCTTTTAGCTCTTTTCTTTAAATTTCCGCTCTCAGCGGCATCGTTTCCAGCAGCAACAGACGGTTGTTTTCAGTTAGCTCTGTGATGGACCTGCATACTGGGATAGACTCCACCATCTCCCATAGTAGAAGAAGTAGGCACGCGCACTTCCCTGTCATTGCAGATGTGTGCTTGTGTAAAAGACATTAATTAATTATTATTGATTAATGGTGTGTGGTGGTGGCCTTTTACGCCTGGCTGCGCTGTGTGCAGCTCTCAGCCTGAACAGGAGACAGATCTGATCTGACAGACCACACACATTACAGCAACAGGAAGTCCACGGGAATGTCACCCCTCCCTGGGTCACACAGCTAGTACGAGTGTGTTCTTTAATCAGCTCTATAGGCCAGAGAACACGGGGGAGAATGTGCTGATTTGCTATCATGTGGATGTGTGTTATGATGTTCAGGGGGACGAGGAGAGAAGTGTTTCCCTCCTGCTGGAGGATGTGATGATGACATTTCAATTGCTTATTACAGCATAAAAATAAATCTGTTTAATTTTCAGATCAGGATGAATGAAATGGCTTCAGGTCATGTTGAGGTCACTGCTTGTAAATGTGCCTACCAATAGCCTTTACTTGCTACGCATGATATGAGTCACATTAATTATCTTTTACCCAACATTTCTTTTTATTAACACACGAATGTCTTTTATCCAAAAAGTGCGTAATCAATTACAGGGAGGGTCTCTACAGATGTAATTGACACTTTTCTCTCTCACACCCTTACTATGGGCTGTTTTTTTATGTCGGCAGGAGTGAAGCACTATGTGGCTCCTCCTGGAGAGACACCTGACACTTCCACCTCATCCCTAGCACTCTTCTAGGAAGGCTGTAGCCTATCCAGAGACAGATAAAAGAGAATAACCCTTCATTCTGCACCCCCCCCCCTGTCATTATTGCAAGTATATGTTGCTTTTACTGTGTAATCTGTACCAGTATTTAGCTAAACTGTAATGCATCGCTGTAATACAGTTACTGTGATGTAGTTCTGTTTTCACCCAGTAGAGTGCACCATAGGACTGGAGTCCAGTTGGAGCCAGATACATAGAAAGGATGATAGACGGCTACTGCAGCTTATTTGAATAAGATTATTTCACAGTTAATAAGCAGTGAATATGTTCACAATGCTCTATGATCTAGCTCTCAAAAGACACAAAAGTACACAATCCTTTTTGTTATGTCTCCAGGCATGGGCAATGCAGAGCCTGGCAAATTCCCATTAAAGTAATGTACTGTACTTTTTTTAATCTAAAAAGTGTGTGATGTACTATTTAGTTGTGCAGCGTGAATTAAAAGCCTAATTAATTATATATTGAAATCACCTTTGTGGTCCTTTCCAGCAGATGTCCCCACCTCACGCTACCAATTCACCGTCTCAGAGTAGGCTACCAGTAACTTCACATTCTACAACATTATCAAGCTAATGTTCAGTTTCATAGCTGTTGTTCATTGTTGACTACATTACGTAGCTACACAACCTATGGAGTTTGTCAGTCCTGTGACATTACATAGTAAACAAATCAATCTGCCAACGTGCTACTGATCATATCAGATTGAGGGGCCGTCAGCTTTTCAATTTAGTTTGGAGGGAGATTCGGTATCGGTGAAGTCAGTGCATTTTACATTTCCTGTCAGCTAACTACACTTATTACAATAACTAGGTTTTTTATTGAGTTTATACATTACCTGTCACCTAACTGCACTTGGTTATGATAACTAGGTTTAGTTAATTGTTAGCTACATTACCTGTTGGCTTACTACACTTACTAAGATAACTATGTTTAGTTAGTTATCTACTTGAGTTGTCAGCTAACTACACTTGATAAGATAACTTGGTTCAGTTAGCTGTGTTAGCTAAGGAGAGTTATTATACGTGTCGCTGAGGGTCACTAAACAAGCTAAACAGTCCCAAAATTCTTTGGGCGTTGTTATTGCTACAGAAACAACCAGATCAGGGGACATTTCCTCAACAGTTTGTGTTATGAAGTGACTGTTGTTATTACAGCCCAGAACCAGTAGAGGGCTCCAGGACTATACACATGGTAGGATTACCCAGAGTGAGGTGCAGTGTACGTCAGTTTATGGAGAAGGAGGTGACATTCTTAGGACATCGAGTGGACAAGAAAGGGCTGCATCCACTGCCGGCAAAGGTAAAAGCGGTGCAGGAAGCGCCAACATCTACCTCAGTGACTGAGCTCAAAGCTTATTTGGGACTGTTGAACTTTTACAATAAGTTCCTCCCAAACTACATTACATTACTAGTCTACATTACTTGCACCTCTGCACAAATTACTGAGAAAGGATCAAGTGTGGTCTTGGATGCCAGAGCAAGAAAGGGCTTTAGAACAGTCAAAGGAACCTTTGCAATCCAGCAGTGTGTTAGTGCATTATGATGAAACAAAACAACTCATACTTGCCTGTGATGCGTCTCCATACGGGGTTGGAGCAGTGTTAGCTCACCGCATGTCAGATGGAGAGGAGAAACCTGTAGGGTTTGCATCACGTACGCTTTCAGCTGCAGAAAAGAACTATTCCCAGCTAGATAAAGAGGGATTAGCTGTTATATTTGGAGTACAGTATTTTGTATTACAGTATTTTCTGTATGGAAGAAAATTTGTGATTTGTACAGATCATAAGCCACTGATAAGTTTATTCCATGAGATGAGAGCTGTACCACAGATGGCTTCACAGAGAGTAATGAGATGGGCTGCACTGTTACGAGCATATGAGTATGTTATCATGTACAGAGCAGGTAAAGACAATGGTAACGCAGACGCTCTAAGCCATCTCCCACTTCCAGAGACACCCAGAGGTCCAGCACCAGAGGAGCATGTGTTAATGTTGGACCAGGAGCAGAGTCAATTAACAACATCGGACCAGCTGCCAAAATGGACAACTAAGGATCCCCTACTCTCCCGGGTCCGTGAGTATGTCCTGAGAGGATGGCCAAATAACCCAGACGGAGACTTTATGCATTATAAACAGAGACAACATGAGCTGAGTGTACAGGATGGATGAGTGCTGTGGGGAGCCCGCATTGTGATACCCGAGAGGGGACGAGCCCCTATTATGGAGCAGCTACATCAGTTGCACCCTGGGATGAGCCGCATGAAAGGCCTGGCAAGAGGTTACATGTGGTGGCCTCAAATGGACACAAGAGAAGAACACAGAAAGGCACCGGCGTGTGCACCCCTGCACCCCTGGGAGTGGCCTGAAAAGCCGTGGAGAAGACTCCACATTGATTATGCAGGTCCTTTTATGGGTAAAATGTTCTTAGTGATTGTGGATGCTCACTCGAAATGGCTAGATGTAGACCCGGTGACCTCAGCTACATCAGCAGCGACGATAAACTGTCTGAGAAACAGTTTTAGCACACATGGTATCCCAGAGATGATTGTGTCTGACAATGCCCAGTATTTTGTCAGTGAACAAACAAAAGAGTTTATGACACATGGAATGTGGAATCACACGTCACATCAGCACCGTACCACCCGTCATCTAACGGCTTGGCTGAAAGAGCTGTACAAACATTCAAAGAGCTCATGAAAAAGAGCACAGGCGACACATTGGAGACAAAGTTAAACAGAGCTTTGTTTAGCTATCGCATCACTCCACAGTCAACAACTGGACTGTCACCTGCTGAGATGATGATGGGTAGGAAGTTGAGGTGTACACTTGATCTCATTTACCCAGACCTGAAACAAAAAGTGGAAGCAAAACAAGCAAGTCAAAAAACCTACCATGACAAACATGCCAAAGGACGCAACTTTGTGGCAGGAGACACTGTCTATACCAAAAACTACGGATGTGGACCTAAATGGATACCAGGACTGATACAGGAGATCACAGGACCGGTTTCCTACACAGCGTTGCTGGGAAATGGTAAAGTTGTCAGGCAACACATGGATCAACTGTTCAGCAGACAGGAGCAGGATCTGCCCGCTCTGATGCCAGATTCAACACAGGAAGAGGAGTGTGTGGTACCACCACCGGTGACCAGCATAGAGCCACAGGACATAGGTACTACACAAGCAGATGACAAAGCTCTGCCTATTGTGCAAAAAAAACAAAGAGAGCAGTGCACCTGATGGTTCGCCAAATAAGGTGTTGTTCCGATCTCAGAGAAACAGGAAACCACCAGCCTATATGAAAGACTTTGTGAAGTAAAGAACATGTTTAAGACACAAAGATGAGACATTGTTTTGTTCAAGCACTGTGGTTGTGGTACAGTAATTAACCCTTTACCCCATTTCTTTTGAGCATACTTGAGTTGAGCGTGAACATTTTTTGTGTTGTAACCCCCCCCCCCAAAAAAGAAAACAAAAGTAAACAGTGTTAGAATTGAAATAAGTCACACTGATAAGTGTATGTGTTTAACCCTGTTTATGTTGGTGGGTATGAATAGATAAGCAGAACGCAAGAACAGTGGTGTTTACTATTTTTTAAGTTACACGAGCGTTTGTTGTAGTATTGTTGTGTGTTGAGTCACTGTAAACTACAGAGAGCAGGGAAACGGAGACGCACCTGACAGAAGGTTTAAATAGTTATACACGCCTTTTGTTTAATAATGGGTATAATGACGTGTAACCGTCCATCCAGCCATCAATATAATTTCTTATTGCTATTTATAACTCGACGACTTTATCAGACTTTTGAGTGTTCCGTTAAATTACTAAATCTGTTAATTGACGCATTCACACATCGGGAGTTTTTTTATTTTTCAAGCTGTCCTTCCTGTATTTTGCCGCTTCAACTGTGTTACTTTTAGTCTGGATTAAGTGTTTAACTTCTTCGTATTTGTCTAATATAGTTTGCTCTTCCTTTGTAAAATGTGCTGCTCTGTCTGTCTGTCTGCTGACAGTAGACTTGTCCATGTTAGTGATTGGTCAGATGCTGCAAACCCCGCCCCGTTCACGTGAACGCGCTCATAACCAGATAGAGAAACCCTGGGTTGATTTACCGAGTTGATAACCACCTACGTAGGACAGTTTAGCGGGAACTCGTTTGTTAGGGTTGGTTAAGCCAGATAACGAGAACATACCCTGGGTATGTTGAACTCGCTTTGTAGTACAGGCCTCAGGTCAGATTTAAGAGGGGAGGGATGTTATGAAGTGACTGTTGGTTGTTATTACAGCCCAGAACCAGTAGAGGGCTCCAGGGCTATACACATGGTAGGATTACCCAGAGTGAGGTGCAGTGTATATACAGCCTGTACCCCCATGTTGGGCGTGTTGTAATACTATTAAGTGGTTCCTGCAATAAAGACAGCTCGACTGAAGGTGAAGTCTCGCTATCTGGTAATTGATATCCGAAGATATCATAATAACTATGTTTAGTTTGTTGTTAGCTAAATTACCCGTCAGCTAACTACACTTACTAAGATAACTAGGTTTAGTAAATTGTTAGCTACATTACCTGTCAGCTAACTACACTTACTAAGATAACTAGGTTTAGTTAATTGTTAGCTACATAACCCGTCAGCTAACTACACTTACTAAGATAACTAGGTTTAGTTAATTGTTAGCTACATAACCCGTCAGCTAACTGCACTTACTAAGATAACTAGGTTTAGTTAATTGTTAGCTACATTACCTGTCAGCTAACTACACTTACTAAGATAACTATGTTTAGTTAATTGTTAGCGACATTACCTGTCAGCTAACTACACTTGGTTAAAATAACTAGTTCAAATAGATCATTGAATTAACAATTACCAAATACAGTTTACTATTTAAAAATAGATATCCCTAACATAGTTACTTTTTGAATGAGATATAAACATTTAAACGTTATACTGCATGATCATCTTCTCAGTCAGGCCAGTCATTATCTGTTGAGACTGTTTCTTTAGTCAATCTGAAACTTGATAGTGTTTCACAAAAATAAAAATATATTGTTGTTAAAGTTACTCATTATAGATAGGGTCGACGATCTTGGAGAGCTAGCATAATTTGAAAGTAGCATCGCCTCAGGAGCTCCGTCCAAACCCCCCCCCCCTCCCCTCGGGGCTCCTTCCAAGGCAACGCCCCCCCCCAACACACATGCACGAGCACCGCCGCATCGTAACTACTTCACAGACACAGAGCGGAGAGAGGACCTCAACTCAACAACTCTTCCTCATGACAAGTAACCTGTGCAGTGCTACTGCAGGGCTGAGTTTTCTCTTCCATTCTCCAGGAAACGTGCGGCGGCGACGCGCTTTGAGTTCAGGCTGGTGCACGCCAAGGGTAGAGAACGAGCAGGGAGGCAGGGAGGCATCTGATTGGTTCTTTCCAAGCGGACCTCGAGGCAGTGATTGGTAGACGTTTTTACAGGATTACAGCAGCTACAGATGACGGCTCTTTTCCGGCACTTTTTCAGAGATCATCAGTAATGGATCGCTGTCGGGGGGAAAGACAATTTCAACCAATATAACAAATAGATATGGTTAAGCTTCTACTAATTCTGAAATACTGACATATGAAATTCAATAAACACGTCTTTAAGAAATAATTAACTCGTAACTTAAACATTTGACGGGTTTGGGATTATATTTCCAAACCCAGGTTGCTGGAAACTACTCGTCTTTTCTGTTTTTGTAAAAATACATAATATGAATATTCACACATTATTGTTTATGAAAACATGAAATAGTGGAAGAAACACACAAATATAACTAAGAAGATAATAATATAATACATTTCAAAATGTAGCTTCATGTTGTACTAATTGAGCAAGGAAGATGTGTCATTTCTGGCTACTATGTTTAGATCATGAAAAAGACTTGCAACTCAGAAATGTTTTTATTGTGCAACAGAAAGAATAATTTTTCTTCCAGATGTTCAGAAAAATCTTACTCGTATAGTTCTGAAAAAAAAACTATAAAAGCACATTAGCATTTAACTAAACTGATTTATTGACATGATTTAAACATAAAAATGAGATAACATTGGACCGAAACTCATTTTAATTCAACCTGTTCAATACAAAAGAGATTCTCATAAACACACCGTGTTAAAAAAGGTGATTTGTGTGAGTAACACACACAATCACTCGTAGATAAACTCTGAGGTCAAAGATTTCCTGTAAATGGAGAGGGGAGGAGCCACACTGACCATGTGATCCAGGCTCATGAGAACAGGGAGGAAACCCTGTAAGTGGAAGTGTTCAGTCCGTCAGCTCAGACTCCATTTAGAGTCAACGGAGCAGAAGGTGGAAAACTAAAGAGTGAAGCAGGGTGAGTGTTCATCCAACATTATATTACTTTACTGTTAAACTCTCTGAGTCAGTTTTGTCCCTGTGGACTGTAGAGGAGAGAAATGTTAGAATGAACTCAACAGTTTGATTCATATTTGAACACAAAGTCGTGATTGGCTGAATAATACTCATTAAACCTGCTGTAACCCAAGAAAACAAGCAAATATTTAAAGAAAAGTGTTTTATTATACTGTATACTGTGTGTGTGTGCGTGTGCGTGTGTATGTGTGTGTGTGTGTGTGTGTGTGTGTGTGCGTGTGTGTGTATATGTGTGTGTGTGTGTGTGTGTGTGTGTGTGTGTGTGTGCGTGTGCGTGTATATGTGTGCGTGCGTGTGTGTGTGTGTGTGTGTGTGTGTGTGTGTGTGTGTGTGTGTATGTATGTGTGCGTGTGTGTATATGTGTGTGTGTGTGTGTGTGTGTGTGTGTGTGTGTGTGTGTGTGTGATAGAGAGAGAGGTTGTGTGTTACTTCCTGTTTTCTCAGTCTTGTGGCTCTTGCACAAACTTGTTTACGCTAAATGTTCTGAGCTCACAGTCAGTGTTCCCGTTTCACCTCTCAGACTGACTTCAGAGTGATTGTGTGGAGGAAGAGGAGGACAGAACAGAGCCTCCTGTCTCCGACTATCTGTGTATGAAGAGAGACGGGTCTAAAGATGATCCTCCATGCTTCAGTAATGAACATGGAACCTCAGAGTCAAAGTAAGAGAGCTGCTACTAACTCATTTATAGGACTCATTTTTAGTTACCTCTGACAATACCATGTTTTCTGTTGATTTTGTGTTTGTACATTCAAATTTCTACACACATGTATTTGCCAACTAAAATTGAACAGACTTTGTCAAATAAACTCTTCCTCTTAGTATCTGTGACAGCTGTCAGTCACCTAGAAAAGATGTAATCTAATCTAAGAAAACGGCTACAAACTTTTACACCTCATTATTGTTAACAGTAGCAGTAGTTTGTGTGTTTAGATCAGGGGTCAGCAACCCGTGGCTCTTTAGCCCCTCTCCAGTGGCTCCCTGTGGATTTTTTAAAAAATTATTGGAAATGAATAACTGTTTTTTTGTTTACATTTTCATTTTTATTTATCATTGTTGTAGGTCTAATGTACGACGGTACGACGAGTATTAGGGCCACATTGAGGAAAATAAATAAATCTGAGTTTTCGATAATAAAGTCATAATATTACGAGAATAAAGTCATAATATTACGAGAATAAAGTCATAGGTTTACGAAAAAAAAAGTCGTAGTATTATGAGAATAAAGTCATAATATTATAAAGTAGTAATTTTACGTGTAATTTCTTTTTCTTTCTCGTAAATTTATGACTTTATTCTCATATTACAACTTTTTTCTAGTAAACTTCTGACTTTTTTATCTCGTATTATCATTACTTTCCTCTCGTAACATTATGACTTCTTTCTCGTAATATTATGACTTTATTCTGGAAATCTCAGATTATTTTCCCTAAATGTGACCCTAATACTCCGTAGTACATTTACACTTTGGCCCTCACTGCATTAGACTTATATACTATATACTTAGACTATAAGCTGTGTTACCTGTTAGCTATGAACCTGGACCCTCAGACACAAAGTAAGAGAGCTGCTACTAACTCATTTATAGGACTCATTTTTCAGCTATCTCCTCCAATGTTTTCTGTTGATTTTGTTTGTATGTTAAAGTTTTTACTTAAGTTAACTTTAAGTTTTGGAATGTTTACGTTTACATCTGTGAAATGATCTAAAGAGCTGCGACTATTCAAAAATCTGGAAGAATGAGCTTCAAATGTGTAATTCATTTTCTCATATTTGTCCTCAAAATATTTTGTTGGTTTGACTCCTAAAATCAGCTGTGATGATCTACTTGGTGTCATCTTGAATCAGTGCACATCATAATTGCGCAACATGTGGTGAAAAAGCATTTGTAGAAAATATTTGCTCACCTTGTTTATATGTGTTGATGGTTTGAGTTTGTTCTTTCACTACATATGTAAAATATGGTGAAGGAAAAATCTTCTCAAAGGTCCACTTACCAGGATATCTGCAGGTTTCGACAAGTCAAATTTAAGACTTTTTAAGACCATTTTAAGACCAGTATGAATGCAATTTAAGACCCATTTCACGTCCATTTAAGACCACTATGAATGCAATTTAAGACCTACTTCACGTCCATACTGGCAAGAAAGTACTAAGGATATGAAAGGAAATTGTAACCCCGGAATTACTTGCAAAGTAAATTAATTTATTCACTGAAACACATTCATTCCAGCAGTTTTCTCAGTCTTTGTTCCAGGTTTTCACAGTTTTATAACAAAATAAATAAATATATTGCTAACTATAAATAAATAGAAAAAAAATGTAATGGAATTAATGGAATAACAGCAGACAAAAAGTACCTTAGAAACCTGGATAAAAATGCACTGTTGCTGGTTTTCATTTCTGACCCTGTAGGGGGGTCTGGGGGCATGCTTCCCCGGAAGAAAATTGTGTACATTTTAAAGTTAAAGCTAAATGCATCAATCTGGTGCACTTTGAAAGCAAATTTAAGAGACTAGATCTTGTGCTCTTGTAAACAATTTTGTGCTCTAGCAGTGGTGGACTGTAGGCTACTCAAGTACTGTACTTAAAGCTGCAGTAGGCAGATTGGAGCAAATATGATTAAAAAAAGTTATTTTTATAAAACCGTCGCTATATCCTGACAGTAGTACATGAAACAGGTAACCTGAAAAAAATCATGTTCCTCTGTGTCCTCCGGTGCTCCTAACGGCATCTGAAGGATTTCACTTACCGGAGGAAAACAAGGTCCGCTGTCCAGCTGCAGTCTATGAGAGCCGGCTGTCAATCACTCGCGAACTCCGACCAAACGGTCAAACTAGGCAGCGCTGATCAGATATGAATCAATATTCTGTTACTGTAATGACTATTTCTCTCCTCAGATGTTCTCAGAATCATCTTGTAGTTACTGTTTAGCTAGAAAATGAGAAAGTTTGTGATGCCGCCATTGTATAATCTGTTAAAGAACGCCAAGTTCCGGTCACATGACCGGAGCACAGCCAATAGGAACGCTCTCTCTCTCTGAAATGACCTGTGATCGGTCAAAGTCTCCCGTCACAGGCTAGATTTTCTCAAGCCTGAAAACAGAGCCATGAGGAGGAGCAGAAGTCTAGTTTTCTCTCAGAACACTTGAATTACAATATGCTGAAAGGTTATTATGGGATTTTTGCCCAATGAAGCCAAAAATATACTGCCTACTGCCACTTAAGTACAATTTTGAGGTACTTATACTTTACTTGAGTATTTCTATTTTACGTAACTTTATAGCCCACTTCTACTCCAGTACATCTCAGAGGGAAATGTTGTACTTTTTACTTCAATTATTTATTTATTTGACAATATTAGTTACTAGCTATGTGCAGATTCAGATACTTAATACTAAATAAAAATCAACTAATAAACTGTGGTGTATTATTAAGTAGTATATCATTATTAAGTATATAACGTAGTTAAAATGAGCACCCAGCTGCAACATTGAAGTGATGAACACAATGCGTCAATCATTATATTACAATGATATACCATAATATATATTATTGTGAAATGGGCCATTATGCATAATAAGTAGGCTACTTTTACTTTTCGTACTTTAAGTATATATTTGATGCTAATACTTTTGTACTTCAGTAACATTTTGAATGTAGGACATTTACTTGTGGCAGAGTATTTTTACACTGTGGTAAAAGATGTGAGAACATCTTCCATCACTGTGCTCATAGTAAACTATTTAATCATAAACACGTTGGTCGTCACACCCACAAAGCATCATGGGAAATGGGACAGGCGGGTTGATGAAATCACCACAGACCCGTGACACACTGAGTACAGTCTAACCCGGTTGAGAGTTGCGCCCGGAGCAGCGGACCCCCCGCAGAGAGAGGGAACAGAGAGCCCACACTCGGCCCCGCTGAGCCACGACCCACTTTCACCCCCCGGCCCCGGGCCTTTCCGAGCCGAACTAGAGCAGTGTGCGGACCGTTGGTGAGGACCAGCCAGCCCCCCTGCTGAGAAGGGTTAAAGTATTTTTGGTTCATTATGAAACTGTTCATGGCACACATGTAAAGAGGCGGATGGAGCAACTTTCACAAACATAGACTACTGCTTGTAACAACATTTATAAACGCCAACTGGTGATATAAAACTATATTAAAACATCAAACGGGAGTGAAAATTACTTTTGTTTACTTGAGTGATGTTTTTTGCTGTGGTGGCGAAAAAGTTACCAGCGGAAACATCGTCGCTCCGCTTTGCAGCGATCCAGCCTGAAACCAAAACAGACGGCTCGTTTCTTCTTCTTTGGTAGTTTTGGCAGCAGCTTTCCTGGTTCACTGTGCTGTTGATGTTACAGCACCAACACAACGGCGTAAAGAAAAACCCTGCACTCCCCTTGATTGCACGTGAAATGGGTGTGCTCCGATAAATTCTATCCGGGGAGCACAGCTATTCCCTTTTGGTTCCGTTTTATACTTTTGTTACAGCTTGCTCCAACAACGAAACTTTTAAAAGCAAGATAAAGCATTTCTTTATTAAATGAAAGTAACGTTAATTCATTTTGAAGACCTGCCAAAATGGAATTTAAGACATTTCATGAGATTTTAAGACATTTTAAGGCCTTAAATTCAGATTATTGGATTTAAGACTTTTTAAGACCCCGCGGGAACCTTGACTTACTAATGATTCAGAGCTTTCAGTTGAAAGTGTTGGATCATTATTATGTGGACCTTTGAGCTTAAATTCTCTGCACCACATATTGGTTCTGAAGGTCAAGAACAAACATCTCTGGTGTAAAACTATCTGCTGACATGAAATGGTCAAATCTAGATTTGTACCACTTCTGTTTTTTAGAATATTTGAATTCATGCCTTCATTTGATAGTTGACAGTAGAAAGTGGCAGAAAACATATTGACATTGAAAAAAACACCAAGGACGCCAGTGTTACATGCTGTGTGTCTTAGACTGCTGGTCTACATCAATATTTAGACCACTTCTAACCTCAGTTCAATCACCTCAGTGGTGATATGAATGGAGTATAGAATTTCAACATTTGCTATATAAATAAACATGCTGTCAATTTCTGAATTTATTTAATGTGTCAACAATAAATACTTGTGTCAGACCTTTCTGACTTCTTTCGTCTTCCAGTAGTTATAGTTTATACAAGTGTTGTCCATTAAAGCTACCATATCAGCTAATTCTTTATTAAAGCAGGAGAGTTAAAATAAAGGAACATTTTCATTACAGACTGAATGCTGAATTCAAACAAGTATCAACACTTTAACTCTTCTCTGTGACCATCTGAGCTTCTAGACATTATTGGCCAAGTCTTGATATTTATCATCAACAATCAACAAATGATATTAGTTCCAAAGTAATGTCTCCACAGAGAGAAGAAGAGGAGTCGTGCTGTGGAGACAGGGCTGGACTGGGACAAAAAATCGGCCCCGGCATTTAGGCCCAGACCGGCCCCATCACCGCCCATTACACTGTGTGTACCACGTTTTGTTGAAGGCTCTATTCAAGGAAATCCCTTCAAATGTGGTTGTTTTGTATATTCGCCAACCTTGAGACCTCAAAAATAGGGAGCATTTCAAAACAAAGCGGGGGTCTGGGGGTCCTCCCCCAGAAAAATTGAGTTTCAGAGACAACAAACAAAATAATCAGTACACTGCAACAGCATTTTTATGTTCAACTTCTAATTTTACCTTTAAATCTCAGGAAAGAAAACTGAATTATTTTCCCCTCTGGCATAAACTTTGCCTGTGAATATCTAGCATAAACTAATATTCATCAGTTATAATTAATTTTTTTGCCGTTGCTGTCCCTTTTTTAGGATTATACATGCTTTACAGTGCCAGAAACAGGTTAAAAACGGAAGTAATTTTGACATAAATTGGGAGAAATAGGAATTGTGACCCAGGGAGAAAACCAGGAGAGGGCAATGAAAAACAGGAATCTCCCGGGAAAATCGGGAGGCTCGGCAAGTATGCTGTTTTAACCCATCTGCCAGATACTGGGATATGTCTGGGAGGGAAAAGGGATTCAGTTATAAAACTAACGCCGGGGCCGCACTGCCCGCATGGTGGCCGCGTGGCGGCTGCGTCATTGACGCGTCGGTTATCCACACCAGCTGCGTGTCTGCTGCTGCTGCTGCTGCTGCTGTCAGCCCTTTCTTTCTACATAGAGTTTGCCTTTCATAATGGCCATTTCATTTGATCTCTTCTAGAGATTCAAGGTCTTGCCTATTTTTGACGCGAGCCGCGCGCGGTTCACAGCAGCAACAGACAGAGAAAGTGATCTATTGACTGTATATTGACATCATATCAGCAAGATTACTACAGTTTACATGTCTCTATCTGTAGAAAATGTTACGGAGATGAAAAAAGTAATGACTTGTTTTTAAATCAACACTTCCTGCTTTCATTTCAAAATAAAAGTTGACGTTAGTTTTGACTTCAAGAAGGGATGATGACTTTATAACCTTTACTTCTTTATGTGTTCTTATATTGATTATTTTCATATTGGCAATAAAATAAGTTTCTGTGTTTTGTCTCAAACTTGTTTCCTTCTCTTTCAGCAAATAGCGTTCTGCAGGAGATTTTAGATGAACATAAGATCAGTCTGAAGAAGAGATGTGAATGTGTGACTGAAGGAAGTGATGAAAAAGGAAGTGGAACCCTCCTCAACAGGATCTACACTGAGCTCTACATCACAGAGAGACAGAGTGAAGAGGTTAATACCCAACATGAGGTGAGGCAGCTTGAGACAGCTTCCAAGAAGAAGACCCTCCATGACGCTCCAATCAAGTGCCACGACATCTTTAAAGCCTTACCTGACCAACAGGGACACATCAGAGTCGTTCTGACGAACGGCGTCGCTGGCGTTGGAAAAACCTTCTCAGTGCAGAAGGTCACTCTGGACTGGGCAGAGGGCTTGGAAAACCAAGATGTCAGTCTGGTGGTTCTGCTTTCGTTCAGGGAGCTGAACTTGATCAGAGATGAGCAGTACAGTCTTCTCACTCTGCTCCATGTTTTCCATCCAACATTACAGAAGGTCACAGCAGAGAAGCTCGCTGTCTGTAAAGTTCTGTTCATCTTTGACGGCCTGGATGAAAGCAGACCTTCACTGGATTTCAACAACAAGAAGAAGGTTGTGTCTGATGTCACCCAGAAGTCATCAGTCAACGTGCTTTTGACAAACCTCATCCAGGGGAATCTGCTTCCCTCAGCTCTCGTCTGGATAACTTCCCGACCTGCAGCAGCCAATCAGATCCCTCCTGCATGTGTTGACAGGGTAACAGAAGTACGAGGCTTCACTGACGACCAGAAGGAGGAGTACTTCAGGAAGAGAGTCAGTGATGAAGAGCGGTCCAGCAGAATCATCTCACACATCAAGACATCCAGGAGCCTCCACATCATGTGTCTAATCCCAGTCTTCTGCTGGATCACTGCTACAGTTCTGGACCACATGTTGACTACAGACCAGAGAGGAGAGCTGCCCAAGACCCTGACTGACATGTACTCACACTTCCTGTTGGTTCAGACAAAGAAGAAGAAGCAGAAGTATGGTGAGGGACATAAGACAAGTCCACAGGAGCTGACGAAGGCTGACAGGAAAGTTCTTCTGAAGCTGGGGAGGCTGGCGTTTGAACAGCTGGAGAAAGGACACATCATGTTCTACCAAGAAGACCTGGAGCGGTGTGGTCTTGATGTCACAGAGGCCTCGGTGTACTCAGGAGTTTGTACAGAGATCTTCAAAACAGAGCATGTGATGTTCCAGAAAACAGTCTACTGCTTTGTTCACCTGAGCGTTCAGGAGTTTCTGGCTGCAGTCTACATGATCCACTGTTACACAAACAGCAACACAAAGGTACTGAAGGCCTTCATGGGAGAAGAATACAACCACAGAGAGTCAAACCAAAAGTCTTTTCTCAAGAACATCTCCAAGCATTTTGGAAGCAATAAGAGTCGTGGCCCATCTCTGGATGACTTCCTGAAGAGAGCCATGGAGAAATCCCTTGAAAGTAAAAATGGCCACTTGGACCTGTTTGTTCGCTTCCTTCATGGTCTCTCTCTGGAGTCCAACCAGAGGCTCTTAGGAGTTCTGCTGGGTCAGACAAAGAGCAGTTCAGGAAGCATCAAGAGAGTCATCAACAACCTGAAGGAGATGAACAGAGATAAAACCTCTCCTGACAGAAGCATCAACATCTTCCACTGTCTGACGGAGATGAACGACCACTCGGTACATCAGGAGATCCAAGAGTTCCTGAAGTCAGAGAACAGATCAAAGAAGGAACTCTCTGTGATCCACTGCTCAGCTCTGGCCTACATGCTGCAGATGTCAGAGGAGGTTCTGGATGAGTTGGACCTGAAGAAGTACAAGACATCACAGGAGGGACGACTGAGACTGATTCCAGCTGTGAGGAACTGCAGAAAAGCTCTGTAAGTCCAGATGTGATTAACTTTATAGATCAGTGTAGATTAGTAGTTTAGTTCTTCAAATATACACACTATAAAACTATTCTTAAGTGTTCCACGTGTTAATTACATAAATATGTCAGTTGTATTTTGTCACAGATGTTCTTAAGCTGTTTCAAATGCTGAGTGCAAAAAATGTTTCAGTAGGTTGTGTTTCTAGCTGTCAAGTTAATGAACACACTTATTGTATTTATTTAAGATAAGATAAGATATTCCTTTATTAGTCCCACAGTGGGGAGATTTACAGTGTACAGCAGCAATTCTATTTATTTCTAATAATTGTAACATTTTACAGTTTTTTCTTATTTATCTTTTGGGGTGATGGAGACGACATTTGAACCTGATAAAACAAATAAAAACAACAAAAGATCAGCTGTCTGGTGGAGCGCTGGGTCTAACCTGTGTAACGGCAGCAACAGAACGTTTGCTGATCCGGCGGGGAGTCGGGGCGGTCCTGGGATCAGAGGCATGGTGCTGGGGTTTAAACTGGCTGAGTTTGAGCTAACAGCTAACTGGGGGTACGTCTCCTGGAGCTGCCGCACTCTCTGCTCCCGGCGAAGCAGCCTCCCGGCGGCGAGGAGGACGAGGCGGGGGTGCGAGTCGTTTTCTCGTTTCTGCTTCTTCTAATTTAATCCAGACGGTGCAGTGTCCGTTCAGAGCAAGTCTGTTCAGAACGGACTGAATGCTTGCAGCTTTCTCGAGAACCGCTCATACAAACAACTTCACACTTGTCATTGTGCTTTTTTGGATCCCGAGCAACACAGCTGCCATGACATAGTTCCATCACAAATCCAAGTCATAGCTACTCACGGTTAGGAACACCGGTGAAATACACTGTTTCACAGGAAGAAACAGACCCGGTAGCTGTTACTCACAGTCAGAAACATCAGTGAAATACACTTAGCGGAGGTAATTTCCAAATAGGTGTATTAGTTGCTTGCTTTGACATAACCACCGCGGTTATAAAGTAGAGCATGGATTTAATTATCGGAGGTATTTTCCTGGAGGTAACGTTATTAGTGTTATTTGTTAGTATCAAGTCTGACACCGGGGAAATACCGCCTTACTCACGGGGGAAAACACACACAGGTCACAGCTTACTCTTGGTCACACCGGTGAAATACAATAGAAGAGTTTGGTTGTAAAGTGAACTGCAGTCAATGAGCCGCGGTCTGCCCGCTGTGGACGACATGCTGGACTCAGTCTGCAGAGCCCTGAAGCCCCCCCCCCCCCCCCCCCCGCTGCTGCACAGAGCGCTGGTCGCTTGTTTATTCAAAGTTTAATAATATTGAACGTGTTGCGCGTCCGAATTGCACCAAATTTCACACCGCACGTCCTTGGGTCCCCAGCAATACACCCACCAAGTGGGAAGTTGAGTGGATGATAGTGTTGTCACGATACCAAAGTTCTGACCTAAATACGATACCCTGCCTAAATATCTTGATACCGATACTGAAACGATACCACGGCAAAAATCTAAAACATCAGGAAAAGTAATGGAATAATAGATGACAGAACAGGGAACTTAAAATTATTTTTTTATTAATTTAAAATATTTAAATGTAAAAAATGTATTCATTAAAAAAATTAAATGGTATGCAGTTTTTTTATAATGCACACATATTTACATTTCATCTGTATTCTTATTTCAATTTTCCTTATAGCTTATCTATGTTTTTTATATATTTTTATTCTAAAATGGAACAATTGTAATTTTTTTGTAAACAGCGCGCCCGTCGGTGCATCAGTAACAGTTCAGCCGTGTTGAATCGAGCGATGGTGCATTTTATTACTAATGAATTCAAGTTGTGTTCCATCATCTTGTTTTTAAGTCTTTCCTTTTATTCTGTTACTCACAGAAGGAAACTCAGCTGTTTCTCTCTCTTGTTGCTGTAGAGAAGAGTAGTAACAGGAAATACACAGCTTCCACCAATAACAGCAGTCTGATGAATATATAACAGCAGAATGGTTTTAACAGATCTTATACACACCAAAGATCAATGTTATGCTTTTAATGCTGATACACTGATAACATCTTTCTGATGATATTATGGTGAAAATAATGCAACCTGATTGGTTCTTTAATTTAGTTTGTGAGCTGAATACGTTTGATGCTCAGAAAAGAGTGTTAATGACAAAACACCATGCAGTCATCAAAATATCTAATAATATAAATGTTTAATTATGTACAGGTCTAATATTATTACACGGTTTGTTTAATTTCTCTACCGTTTGGCAGCAGTCACTTAATTGTCCCATTTATGGACGTGAACCTGACAGCAGCAGGTAGAAGCAAAGAGAGGTCAACTTTATCAACTGTATTATTATTACTTATTCAGTTTTAAAAATGCTTTTCTAATCAAGAAGGCCTCATGCTAACTTTGTGGAGACAGACCTGGGATCAGATCACACTGACTGGACATTATGGAAGCCTCAATGTAACTACATGTTCTCTCTCTTCATCTGCGAGATTAAAGAAAAACAAAGATTAAAAGTCTGCAGGTTTGAGAGAGAGTGATGAGAATTATTGTTTCATGTCAAACAGTGAGATAAGATTAGCTGAACCACTGATGTGAGGAGCAAATGTTAATCAAAGAAGTATATATATCAAACTGTTTAGTCATCAAATCCATGAAGTAAATATAAACTGTCCTCTTTCATAACAACATATTTTGTCATTTTTGTGTCATGACAGACTTTCTTACTGTGGACTCTCAGATACTCACTGTGAAGTTGTGGCCTCAGCTCTGAAGGCCAACCCCTCCCATCTGAGAGAGCTGGACCTGAGTGGAAACGACAACCTGCAGGATTCAGGAGTGAAGCTTCTGTCTGCTGGACTGGAGAGTCCAAACTGTAAACTGGAGAATCTGAGGTCAGTTGACTGACTGTAGCTTCTGTAGTTTGTACACACACTCTCTCCACACTGACTCTGCTCCAGATGGCTCTACAGAGGGACGTCCATGTAGCTCTCCAACACGCTTGGTACACAGGAGAGGCTTCAGTTGGTTGTAATCTCCTCACCTCTACGCTAGATACCTCCAGATCCTACACACTGGACCTTTAACCACAGACCTTATGTCAGGCATCTAACTAAAAACCCCTTGACTTCCAGACGAGGGAACAGGAAGTGCTAAAATACTAATTTCTTGGTTGTAGGACTCATTCCTGCAGCGCTCTATTTGAACATGTCTAAAGGTGCAGCACTCTTCAACAAACACGTACTGCACCAACTTAAAGGCACATAAGTGATGATTATGAACGACACCATCACATTAGAGGTTTCTATGGTTCTAAGTTATTCCCACGTTCTTTTTGACAGCAGATCTAACTGTGATCTGTTTTCATGTCAGCATTGTCTAATTATTTGAAGCAAAAACCAAATAAATATTCTGCATGAGAAACATCTTTGCAGGTTCGTATTTTTTTCAAGTCTATCTGAATACAATACTCACATGTTCATATGTAGATTCAAAGAGTTATTGATGTCTGTCATCATTCCTTCTGTCTGTGAAGCAATCTCCGTATAACCTGAGTGTTACGAGAGTCTTGTTCTGTGTAAAATGACCTGTAAAATTTGATCTTAAACTAATCGGAGTCT
This sequence comes from Sebastolobus alascanus, assembly GCA_916701645.2. NCBI lineage: Eukaryota > Metazoa > Chordata > Actinopteri > Perciformes > Sebastidae > Sebastolobus > Sebastolobus alascanus. Next base: position 1,113,802 of record CAKAOJ020000138.1, on the reverse strand, counting down.
TCAGCAGTCTGAGTTAAATGTATTAGGGCTGGGTGACTTGGAGAAAATCAAATATCACAATATTTTTTACCAAATACTTCGATATCGATATTGCGACGATATTGTAGGGTTGACCATTGGTGCTTTCACAAAATATTTACACAATGAGATTTTTGATAAATAATCATCAGTAACGTGGATCTCATGACTAAGTGTAAACGACAAATAATAGAACAGCTAGAACAGTCTGGTAAGTTCAGAAAATTACATCACTTTACTGTAATGTAGCCTTTAAAACCAGGAAAAGACGACACTGATGCCATATCACGATATTACGATATCAAAAATCTAAGATGATATCTCGTCCCATATCACGATATGTATCGCAATTTTTTTTTAACGATTTTGTCATATCTGTTCCTTATCCGTCAACCAAAACAAACCTCAGAAAGTATAAAACGTTGAAGGTTCGTCGTGGATATGACCTGAACCCTCACATGTTAAATCCAGAGTGGTAAACACTACACATCCAGTTAAGGATGGAAACACTTTGGGTTTCACACATTGCAGGAAAAGCAGAGCTAGACATCACGGCTAAAGCTGCATGCTAACTCTGTCACGGACAGGAAACGTTATCGTATCGCGGTAATGTGCGGTCCAGCCGACCGTCGCTCTCGTCTCCGTGGTCAAATGGGCCGACGCTACGACTGTAGAGCACCCATATACTGACATTTATGTTAAATGCATTGAAATGGCCCCGATGGAGCTGACCATGGATGGATAAAGAGAACGGAGCTGACGGGAGAGCTAGAGACGGATTTGGCAGTTAATAACCAGAAGTATAAAACATTACATGTTATAAATTAAAAAGAAAATACCACTAATTTGTGAGGGAAATGGTTTTATTCTTTGATTTTTGGGTTGCTGGATAATAAATGTAATAAGTAATTCCTGACAATGACTGATATATTTGACTTCAGGACATCTCTGACTACATACATGCTGAAAATCAAACATTTTTACTGAATTTATTTAGAGATTTTCTTAAGTAAAAGTCCCTAGAAGTGTGTGATTCAACTTTTTCCCTTCATGGTCTAGTGTTAAAAAAGTTAACAAAAATCACAATAAATCGCAAAATCAAATCAAAATACATATAGAATTGTGATAGTATTGAATCAGGAGATTGTTGAATGGTCCCAGCCCTCGTAAACACTCACTTGATTTGTCTGACTCAGACTGCTTAATCTTCATATTAGTTTCAGTTGAACTTATGAAGTCATTTCTTACGGTGTAGTTGTGTTATGAAGGGACCACTTCACAGGAGGAATGATTACTGACACCAATAACTCTTTTAATGTACATATGACATGTGGCTGTTGTTTACAGACACACTTGAACAAATGTGGACCTTTCCTGTAAATGACATAAACCTACTGAGCTACCAGATACAGTGAGAAGAAGGTCATGTAATAAATGATATAAACCTACTGAGCTACCAGATACAGTCAGAAGAAGGCCATGTAATAAATGATATAAACCTACTGAGCTACCAGATACAGTCAGAAGAAGGTCATGTAATAAATGATATAAACCTACTGAGCTACCAGATACAGTGAGAAGACGGTCATGTAATAAATGATATAAACCTACTGAGCTACCAGATACAGTCAGAAGAAGGTCATGTAATAAATGATATAAACCTACTGAGCTACCAGATACAGTCAGAAGAAGGTCATGTAATAAATGATATAAACCTACTGAGCTACCAGATACAGTCAGAAGAAGGTCATGTAATAAATGATATAAACCTACTGAGCTACCAGATACAGTGAGAAGAAGGTCATGTAATAAATGAAGTAATAAAGTCCAACAAGTCTGATTTAATATTGATCCTCTGATTCCAGACGTGACTGAGATCAGCAGCATGTTATTGATGTGTGTTGACATGAATAGGTGTATGAATGTTGTGGTGACATCTGGATGATGTCTATAGAAGGCTGACATTATGATGATCCACAATAACACAATGACAAAGTCACTCTACTCATTTTAGGTTAAGGATCATTGATTGGGACATAGTAAAGTTGAGCTACACATTTAAAACCTGAACACATCTGATTGGATTATAAAGTGATTTTTATCTTCATCATTTATTCTTTATTCAGATTGAGTGGCTGCAGTTTGTCAGAGATCAGCTGTGATTCTCTGATCTCAGCTCTGAAGTCCAACCCCCCCCATCTGAGAGAGCTGGATCTGAGTAAGAACAAGCTGCAGGATTCAGGAGTGAAGCTGTGTGGTTTTCTGGAGAGTCCAGACTGTAGACTGGAGACTCTGAGGTCAGACACCATTTTTTACTTGTGTACTGAGATGAATATGATGTGAAAGTTGTGGTGACACTAAACTGCAGACATAAGGCTGATATTATACTGATCCACACTGAGTATCTTAAAGCTAAAGGACATTTTCTTCTTCAGTGGTTTAGTCCATTGACTGTAGCAGAGCAATGTTGAGCTACACATTTAAAACCTTCATATATCACAACACCTGACTTTCATCATGTTTTTTTTTTTTCAAAGAAATGATAATAAAAAATACATAAATATAAAGAATAAATAAATCATCTCTATTTCATCTATCAGACCATAACAAATATATTCAGTATATATATTCTAAAAACTGTATGAATCTTTATGATGCTTATACTGACTGAAGAGTTTAACCCTCCTGTTGTCTTCCCATCGACCATGAAACTTTTGTCTTCCTGGGTCAAAATTGACCGGAGTAATCAGTTATCAGAGGAACATAATGTTGATGGATTATCACAGGCTGGTATATGTCAAAGTTTAGTCAGAACATTTTTTTGAAACCATTTAAATTTTTTGAATGGCATCAAATAGTGACACCTGTTGTCCTCCCGGGTCAAAATTGACCTGGTCTGGTTTGACTGTTTATATAAGGCATACACTATAAATTATCACCCAATTCTGTGTTACACCTTTTTAGCCAACTTCATTCCAACTCATTACCACAAGTTTTACTCTTTTTTTGGAATTCATGGTCAATAATCCTCATTTATATGAAATTAAACCTAATTTTTTTAGGAAAAAACGCAGAAATAATGAATTATTTGGCCAGCTACGCTGGTGACGCGGCTTTCCGACGCGGAACCATTCTGCCTCGAAACAATCACGCTGTGAAGTCGCGGTGCAGAACTCCTCCGTCGCACCAGACAAACTCAGCGATGGAAGCTGGTATACACTGTGATGGTCAGGGGAAGCAGCAGGAAGTGAAAGCAGAGTGAAAGTACCAGCAGACAATTTATTTATGTCCATTGACTGCTGTTCTCCTCCATGTTGTTCTCCATAGCTCTCTGCTAGCAGCAGCATGGACTCTGTTCAGCACTTCCACATTTACAAATCCGATTAGAGCGGCCAGAACGTCCGGCCTGAGACGCATCTGTAGAAATCTGTTTGGAATCGCATTTCAAACCACTTCCAAATGTGGTTTGATTCAAATTTACAAAAATCACATTTCATATGTTTTTTTTGCTGTCCAGGCTTTCTAAAATCAATCAGGATACAATCAGGATATGTATTATCATTATTATTATTATTGTTATTGTTATTATTATTATTATTATTATGTCACAGAATGGATTTGGGCTGGCAGTCTGAACAAGGCCCATGGTGGGAAAGGTACATCCAAGATGTGATAAGAACAGGTTTACACAGCTTTAGCTTTGAAGTTGTGCTGGAAAGCACAATACTGATCCATTCAGTTTGTGTGTGTGTGTGTGCGTGCATGCATGCGCATGTGTGTTTGTGCGTGGCATGATTTTGTGTTGTCTGGAAGCTCTGGTCCCCATGTAGAAAAAGATGTGATGAAATCAGGTTTACACACCTGTAGCTTTGAAGTTGTGTGTGTGTGTGTGTGTGTCCATGTGTGTGTGTGAGGTGTGTGTGTGTGTGTGTGCATGTGCGTATCTGAGGTGTGTATGTGTGTGTGTGTGTGTGTGTGTGTGTGTGTGCATGTGCGTATCTGAGGTGTGTATGTGTGTGTGTGTGTGTGTGTGCACATGTGTATCTGAGGTGTGTGTGTTTGTGTGTGTGTGTGTGTGTGTGTGTGTGTGTATGTATCTGAGGTGTGTGTGTGTGTGTGTGTGTGTGTGTATGTATCTGAGGTGTGTGTGTGTGTGTGTGTGTGTGTGTGTGTGTGGTTGTGTGTGTGTGTGTGTGTGTGTGTATGTGTGTGTGGTTGTGCTTCTGTGTGTTTATTTGGTGAATTACACAATAGTGTGACACATTGCACCACTGGGTCAAAATTGACCCGGGAAGACCACAGGTGCTATAAAGTTTAATAAATTACCCACAATGCAACGGAAGTAGTGGTCATTAATTTTCTTTGCAAAGACCATAGTAGGGAACCATCCATGGAGTTTTGGGGCGATTAGGTGAAATAAATCCATATTTATGATCAAATGAAGTTTGAAAACGTGTCAAATTTGACCCGAGGACAACAGGAGGGTTAAACTGAAGATGCTTTGATTTTATGACTCCACTATTCCTAAAATATATATTATAGATGAGTTTTGTTCACATTTCCCCAAAATCCATCCTGACATATTTGACATCTTTATAAACTTTGAGATGTTGAGTTGAATCTTGAATCAGTTTCTGTGGTTTTTATTAGTGTTTGGCTGCTCAACATGAGTTTGTATAGATGGATCTAATGGTGGAGCTGTCAGAGTTTAAGAGGTGAAGTCACTACGTCTTTATTGAAGTAGCAGCACGTTGTCTTTATATTAATGAGAGCTCTGTTTCACTCTTTGTATTTTACAGTTTTTAACCTGCATCCTGTTGGCTTCAGGTGTTTGGAGTTTACATTTTATAAACTTCTACGTTCTAAACCTTCTTCAGCTCTGAACACATTATTAAACATTGAATGATTTCAAGCAGGAACGTTGTCTTCTAAACTTACATCATTTATTCTTTATTTAGATTGATGAACTGCAGTTTGTCAGATATCAGCTGTGATTCTCTGGCCTCAGCTCTGAAGTCCAACCCCCCCCATCTGAGAGAGCTGGATCTGAGCTACAGCAACAACCTGCAGGATTCAGGAGTGAAGCTGCTGTGTGGTTTTCTGGAGAGTCCACACTGTAGACTGGAGACTCTGAGGTCGGTTCACTGACTCTCTGTTACTATTAGAGATCTTATATCTTTAATTAACAATTGAACCTGATTTATGTTGAAACATAACTTACATCCATAAAGTTGTTAATGTCCTTTTCTTCATATTTTCATGTTTCTTGAACTAAATTCAGTCTGCAGTCACTAAAGACTTGTGTTTCTTAAAGAAATTGTAGAGAATGTCCACTGTTAGTTGTTAAAGTAAATGAATGTTTATCATTGTTGGTAAATGGTCACATCTGGATACAAAAGATCCTCTGAACTAATATCTGTTTTAAATTGATCAAGTTTACTTCATGAAGTAGAAATATTTCTCTGGTTTCTGTTTGTTTCAATGTGTTCCACAAATAATGTCTGGTCATTGATATTGATCCTTCAGCACACACACATAGATGAACACAGAGATCAGCTGCATGTTACTGATGTGTGTTGAAATGAATAGGTGTATGAATGTTGTGGTGACATCTGGATGATGTCTGTAGAAGGCTGACATTATGATGATCCACAATAACACAATGACAAAGCCACTCTACTCATTTTAGGGAAAAGATCATTGATTAGGACATAGTAATGTTGAGCTACACATTTAAAACCTGAACACATCTGATTGGATTATAAAGTAATTTTTATCTTCATCATTTATTCTTTATTTAGATTGATGAACTGCAGGTTGTCAGCGATCAGCTGTGATTCTCTGGCCTCAGCTCTGAAGTCCAACCCCCCCCATCTGAGAGAGCTGGATCTGAGAGGAAACAAGCTGCAGGATTCAGATGTGAAGCTGCTGTCTGATCTGGTGAAGAGTCCACACTGTAGACTGGAGACTCTGGGGTCAGTAGACAGTCGGAGTCGGTCCATTCTGGTTTCAGCAGTATTGTTGTGATGTGTTTCCTCAGTGAAGCTGTGAGAGGAGAACGGTGACACACAGAGAGAGAGAACAGCCAGCCAATCAGATCAGCCAGAAGCTTGTTGTGATCATGTGTTAGAGTTGATGTGAAGAAGATGTTGTTGTTGTGTTCATGTCTCCAGGAAATAAAGCTGGATTACAGCTGACAGCATCACATCATGTATAGAGACAGTCAGGGCCGTCGCTCCCATCACGCGCTTTGCGTAGGGCACCAAGTGCAATTGGCATCATTAGATCATTATAGGCAATACAAAGATATACATATTTGCTCCATAATAATAAAAGGAATTATGGTGCCCCCCCCCCTCCTCCATCATCCTGTGGTTTGTTCCACTGCGCCTCACAAACTCGAGCCGGCTTGTTCAGACCGCCCGTGTGAGCAGCGCGTTTCGGCTGCTTTACCTGTTGTTGTTTTTTACCACAAAGCAATTACACATAGGGCACCCAAATGGCTAACAGCGGCCCTGGAGACCGTGGTCCTCATCCATCAATCTGATCAGAAAGTCTTTGTTCTCTCATTGATCAGTTCATCTCTGTCACAGCTCTGAGATCAGTCTGACTGAAGCCTCAAATCACTGGCTCTTATTTCATAGAACCATGGTTACATTTAGTAACCACGATGTGGTCTTTCTACAGACCAGAACCTCTGCTGAAGTCCACAGTAATCATTTGTCAGTGTTTTATAACATCTTTGAACCCTAACAGCAGTAAATCCATCATTAAAGTGAGCAGTGAATATCTCTCTGATTCTGCAGTAATGATGCGTTCAGGACTCTCAGCAGTTTATTTCCACTGTGTACTTCAGTGAAATCTACAGACTTGATGCCCAAAGTCTCTGCAGGTCTGTGAGTGCTGAGCTCAGTGTGTTCACTCCAATACGTTAACATGAGAGCTGAAAGGAAGCTGGCTAGGCTACACAGACTGAAGTCCCTGCTGCTCTTTGTACTGGATCTTTTATTTCTATTTTTATTTGACTTTTATTTAACCAGATAAGTCGATGATAATGATGACCTGGCCAAGAGGCAGCGACAGAAGGCAAGGCCATACAAGATATTAGATCATAGAACAGAAGTACGATAAGTGCAATAAAACATTTGACAAAATTAAAACATCACAAAATATACAATATATACAACCATATATATATATCTATATATAGATATATATATATAGATGTGTGTGGTGTGTTCCAGAGAGGCAGATTCAGAAGCAGGTGCAGTGATCAGAAACTATCTCTTGTAATGAGTTCTTAAAGGAGGGTAACCGGATGAGGGTTTGGAGTTTTAATGTCTTTAGTAACTCGTTCCAGTCACTAGGAGCAGCAAACTGGAATGAGGGACGACCAGAGGAGGTGCAGACTTTAGGAACGACCACACTGATGAATTTACTAGAAGATAAATTGCGGTTACTGTTGGAGATATTGAGTAGTGAGCAGAGATATGGAGGTTGGTTCTGCTAATGATAGTTTTATAAATGAAGTGTGTGCTGCATCAGTGACTGACAGCTGATGAAGGGAGTCTCTGTAAACACTGATTCATGACTTCTGTTCTCTTCTTCTCTCATCAGATGGGAGCCGTGGAAGTGATCTCTGTCATTCTGAGTGATCAGAACAGTGGATGTGTTGAGAGGATCAGCCGTGTCCTGATGATCCACAGAGGTTCACCACCATGACCTGGATCTGATTTTATCTTTTTTATTTTTATTATTCATTCATATATTCTGAATCCAACATGCCTCTGCAGAATAGTTCAGTTTATGACAACACAACTGTAGATTAACACATTTAAATAGATCTTTCTGCTTTGCTTTGTGTTGCAGCTCCACCCTGTGGAACGATGGGGTTTTACTGTTTAATTCCACATATTTCTAAATAACAGTGGAAGTTGATAAAGTTACCTTTCTAAAAACAATACCAGCCGTTTCTCATATTATCAAAAATAAATATCTGCTTGTAACTACCAGAACTAATTAGATAAAACCTGAATTCAATCAAGGCTTCAGTGAAGTTTCTCAACTGACTACAAACAGATTATGTCTGGATTTTGGTGGAAAGTCAACACCTTCATATTTTATTTAGTATATAATTGAGAGGGAGCTGCAACCCACCCCCCCTCACTACGATGGAGAAAGACACATGTGAACTGACTGTGTTAAGTTCAGGTAATTATGTTGTGGTTTTATTTTGGAGAACTCCTCTAAGAACTCTCTCTTTGAGGCCGACTTCAGGGGAGTGTTTTCAGGGAGCACAGCTGAAACTTCAGCCACAGGTCTCCAGCTGCTTTCAATCAGCTTGTTGGAATGAACCAAGTGCCAGGGAAGAGACGGGGGAGTGGGCTAGAGGGGTTTGTTTAAGTTGGCTTTCTTTTGATATTTCTTCCATTTATCATGCATATTATTCAATCTGTATTTCTATAGTCTAAGTAAAAACCTGAGCTCTGGACCACCTCAAAACCTTACAATAATGTTTGGTGTAAAATGTTTCTTTCTGAATGACTTTGTTTTGTAAAGATTAAGTGTCATCATAATGTAGTTAAACTTGATTTAAAATGATGGAGCTGGATTTGAAATTAAACTGAAGTTAAAATTAAACCTGATTTTAAAAAGTTTAGTTTTCATTTCAGGTCCAGCAGGGTGAGAAGTTATTTTCTCTCACGCCATCAAACTATGAAATGCTCACGATGAGTTTTTTGGTGCTGAATTGCTTGTCAATTTTTTAGATGTTTGTGTATGAGAGCTAAATGCTTAAAATGGGATGTCTGCTAGATGAATCCTAGTTTAGTTGAGGCCGTTCATTGATGGAACCTTTTTATATATTATATATATTTTATATAAGCATTAAGGGTAAAAAAGAGTTCATTCAACCTCAATTTTTAAGCCTTAAAGGTCCCATATCGTGCTCATTTTCAGGTTCATACTTGTATTTTGTGTTTCTACTAGAATATGTCTACATGCTGTAATGTTCAAAAAACACTTTATTTCTCTCATGCTGTCTGCCTGAATATACCTGTATTTACCGTCTGTCTGAAACGCTCCGTTTTAGTGCATTTCAACGGAATTGCAACAGAATTGCGTTGCTAGGCAACAGTTTGGCTCCATGTTTACTTCATGTCAGCTGATATTTACATCCACTGCAACAGGAAATAAACTGGGACACATTTAGAATGTTTACGTTTAAAACCGTATAATATTCTAAACATTGTATATTTCTGACATCACAAATGGACAGAAATCGGCTTGTTTCAAACGCACAATTTCTGAATACGGGCTGTGTGTATTTCTCCGCATATTGAGCATTTTGATAGTTAAACAGTATTTATAAAGCACTTGAACCTGCTTTATAATATAAAAGACACGAGAATCTCACTTTTTACAATATGGGACTTTTAAAGCACTTCACCTACAATTCCACGACATGTCCATCTGCTGAGGAAGATTGTGAGACATAATCAAAAGCTCCAGAAAGCTACTAATTGGACCTTGTGGTGACACTTTTACAAATTAAAAAAGTATAAATTGAAAGTATAAGATACTGGTAGAATAAAAATGTCAGTTATTGGAGATAATAATCTTACAGAACAACACTAGTGATACAATCAACAGCATCTCTTGTGACCTGTCTATTACTAACAGCTCTAATATAGTTTGGTCTTAGTCTCTGCAGCTAAACGGAAATACTAAAAATAAAAAGGTTAAAAGTTTCTTTTTGAGACTTGCAGATACACCCTGCAATGCAGGTATGGAATAATACATTATCTGACATGTAGGAGTTGCAATCATCCAGCAGATGGCAGTAGACCACAACAGTACAGCTGAAACTGAAGCAGATTCCTTGTGATGAAACTAAAATGTCCTAAAATGTGTTAACGGTAAATACATGTTACAGCTGCAGTAAATAGTAAATACAATACTAGTATATAATTCACCCATTTTGGCATAAAACTGAAACAGGAAATAGAAACGTTTCCTTAGTTGATGGGAGAAATGTTACTGTTAAAATGCAGATTGTCTAACAAGAAACCCATTGTTGGCCCTGTTTCAACTGCTAATCGGCTTTGTCACAAACTCGATTCTCTGCGTTAATCTCAACCTCCCAGCACATCCGAACTGGGCACGTAGAACAAAGGTAAGACTCTTTTAAAATCAAATTAGGGAGGAAAAAGACTCTTGTAATCCTCTGTTTTCTAGCCTTGTTAGCAATGCTGCTGTTTCTCCATTCAGACGCAGCTTCATGCTAAATCTAATCCCTATTTATTGAAGACAAAAAAAGTTAATGGAACACATGGAATCAGCATCCGACTGCCTGAACACACGTGTGACATGTGGGTGTATGAAGACATTCAGAGTTCACCGTGCTGTCACACAGGTCGGGTTGCCCTTCACTCTGAATTCACAGCCCGACCAATCAAGCCTTTAAATTAGCGGCTAGTTAGTGAGAGTCATCCCCAATCAGAGCCCCCCTCATTCAGCCAATCAGGCCTGCTGACATGGAGGCAGAGCTCCGAGGTTAAACACACACTTCCACAGCGCTCCTAGAACTGCATGGATCTGCATCGGAGATCTTACTTCACCTGCACCACCTCCCGTCGTCCTATCAGAGGTGGGGAGGCAGAAGCTGGACATTAGAAGCATTTATCCATCTACTTATCTACTATATCTAACATGATTTTTAAATCACTTTAAATCACACATCAACACCAGATGTTCGTTGGTATGCGTGACCTTTGAAATCACAGCTTGAAGGTTACTGGTTATTGTAACAATAAATGTACAATAAGTCAACACCTCAACAATTTGTAAACCAGAATCTTTTTATTGAGGTTTTGCAGTGCATAACAAAAATGCAGCGCTGTTCGAAATGTATGTATATATATATATATATATATATATATATATATATATATATTTGATATAGATTTTGGCAGTCAGATTAATGACTGAAGATCTTTTAGACACCACTACGCTACGCTTTCTGTACTCCAACAAAACGAACTCTGACAACAGCGGCGCTCCTCTCTCCAACTCTCGCTCATGTTTCCACCGTTGTCTCCCGTCAACACATTCTCACTCCAACTCGTCAAATACCGCCGCTTGTTCAGTGCCCCCCCCACAGGAGACCGATGCACGGGGTTCGCCTCTTGTGTTACTTTTGGACGGACCGGGGACGGCGTGTCACTATACGCTCGTTACATACATAGTGTCCTTTCAAAATAAACTTTATGTTTAGGCAACACAACCACTTAGGTAGGGTTAGGAAACGGTCGTGGTTGAATTTTCCTGACTAACACGTGACTAAAGACTGACGTGACGAAATCAGTCAACGTTACTTTTAGTTTCACACGGGACACGAACAGCGGTCTCCTGGTTGAAGGTCTTGTGTTTGTTTGACCGATCCACCTCCCCTCCTGCCCACTCTGGACAGACTCTCATGTTATTAATACCACGTCACTGCTCCGCCCGTCGAATATCACATCCTGTCGCTAAAGAGCGTCGGTTTCCGATGCCGAGGGGCGCTGACAATTTGGCGGTATTTGACAACTTGGGAGTGAGAACGGATTCCTTCCGGCATCAAGTCACATGACACGATAACAAACAGACCGCATCAAGTGAAAGGTAAAGAAAAAGGTTTTATAATAACAATCTGAGCCCGTTAGTGGCTAAAAGAAGTACTTCTAGTGGACGGACATTGACGGTGAGGAGTTGCCCAGAAGGATTACATTGCAGCTCGTTTAGCGGTTGCCGGTCACAGCGTTCTCCCTCAAAACTGGACCATTGTCAAAAAGTGTTGTCCCCATGACACAAAAACATGGGGAAATAGGGTCCAGGTTGAACAATACCGAAGTTACCCTTTAATGGTACTCAAAGAAGAAACAGCAAAAGAGAATAAAGTTTAAAGCCGTGCCTGAAGACTGAATCCTCTCAGGGTTTTAAAGAATACAGAGGTCACGAGTCACAAGTCCTCCCACCTTTATATCTTTATATTACCCAATATGTTCTGGAGGTTTTATTTAAATGGAGGAGTTTTGTTTAGGCTGCTTCTAAATACTGCTCCACTAACTAAACTCTGACTCTGTTGGACGAACCTTGTATCTAATCTCCTATAATTAGATCCAGGTTAAATAGTTCGTTCTAGGAAATTATTAGGATATTATGGCTCTGTAAAATAAAGCGTTACCACTTCATCTCCCAAAATATTATGATATCATATATCATCTTTAGAAAAACTAAAAATAATACTGGAATCAGCGTAAATAAAGTTAGTAACTGTAACTTAATGTTGTTATTTGATAGAGCAACATGACCTCAGTATCAGGGCAGCTATACGGCCCTGATACTCTTCACTTCACTTCAGTCTTGACAACATACATTTGAGGTTTATTCACAAGAATTTGAGTTCAATATCTGCCGTTGACCTGTATGTTCAGTATGTTTCAAACAATTGTTTCTCCAACAATAAAATACGGATCAACACTGAAAAAGGGGGATTTTACAGCCGGATTAAGAGCAGTGGTTTCCCTGTTTCCTGATCTTCACTATTTGATGTATCATGGATAAATGCTGCCACTAGGAAGTTATGTTAAGTTGTGCAGCTTCTTCTGCAGGTAAATCTGCTTCAAGTTCAGCCAACAGAAAATGTTTGTCCGCCGTTAAAACAAAGCGTATAGGCTCAGGCATTATATGGGAACCCAGCCAGACAGACATGATCATACTATAAAGTTTCATCCCCCTCCTATTCAAATGAGTTTATTCCCTGTGTGGCCGTAGCTCTGTGAACTGAGTCTAATGTGTCAAATCTGTCAAATATTCAGTACAATGCTGAAGGAGGCTTTTGTGATGGCGGAGGAGCCGGCGGCCAGCTCGTCGTCTCTGGAGACGGTGGCCGGCAGAGTGGACGGACTGTCAGATTCGGCTCTTTTGTGTGTCCGTCTTGTCTCGTGGGTCCATTGTGGAGGCTGGACAGGCTGATCCCACCTAGAGAATCCAGCCGTCCTCCCTGCCTTGTATGCATGTCAGCCTTCCCCTATTCCCTGGGAGGGATCTCGTCGCCCCCCTCCTCCCGCCCCTTTTCAAATCAGACGCCTTGAATGCTACACTGATCAAGGAAAAATAATCAACTGCCCTTTTGTTTTAGCAGCCGTTTCAACAGGATAAAATAAACGTATGGTAATGAAGCCTTATCGTGTGTGGTTCAGACGGTGGGTGTGATGTGATTTGCCTTCCGGTGGTGTGGAGCCATCCAGCTGAGGCTCCCCGCTGCGAGCTGCGGCCTGCAGCCAGCTGACGGAGCTCCAGCACATTCTAATGCTGCTGCTGCTTCTTCCACTGTTTTCAAACCCTACACAACTCTGACCTGCAGCCGCTGCTGTCTAAAGCTTTGTTAAAGCACCGCGGCGCACGAGCACGCACAGATTGTGCTCAACGCGTTGTTGATTGCAGTATTCTCCGAAACGCCAGGGGGCGTACAAACGAGAAGTCAACGAGTGTTAGCGGCAAAACGCCATAAACCAAACTCCTCAGTGCCGAGGAGGACTCGTTATTAACTGTAAACTCATATCTCATGTTCATGGACGTTATCGCCTTTATCACATCCCTGTGAAGAAAGAGGTCAAGTATTAAATGTATTACAATGAAAAGAAGGTTAAAAGGTTCAATATCCTGTAAATAATTTGATTCGGCTGGCAAAATATTTACTCAGATGTAGATTTCTAAGATCTCAAACCAAATTGTCCATCTTTCTAATTCATTATTTTACTCCTTAATTTAAGTTATTTGCTTTTATCTTATTGTGGCCGTCATGTCTGAAAAGCTGCCTAGTTTCAACATTCCAGCGGTGCGTGACCCTCAGAACCTTCGCACTTTACACACAATACGTGATGATTTTTGGCCCGGTGCACCCTCATGCCAGGGACAGTACGGCGAGTCATCAGCTCCATTCTCAGGATTAGAACAATATTGTATTGTACAGTTTTGATAACATTCATTTACTTTTCTTCCATTTTCCACCCTGCTTTATTTACAGTAGAGAACTCACAGAGCTGTAGCCAGGATTTCACACGTCCCCCCAACACCCCGATATTATAATATGAATGCTCTCCATATAAAATAAATATAAATGCTATGTAAACATCTAAAGCTCTGTATTGTTAATACACTAACCGTACTTAAAGATAGGGAAAGAGACACGACGGGTGGATGGGTCCAACAAACACAACACTTTCATCCAGAACACCGCTGTTCGTGTCCCTTGCGTTACTTTCACTTTCACTTTACTATCAGCTGATTGTTCATCCCGTGTTCACAGCGTCCAGTCTTTTCACTGCACAAATGTCGTGATTTTAAGTCAAACAAGGTTGTTTTCCTAAACCTAACTAAGTGGTTTTGTTGCCTTAACCTAATTAAGGGTTTTTGTTTCATTCACAATATTAATTATGAGTTTTTATTGCGACCAAAAAGTGACGCCGAGGGGTCTGACAAAGCGTCAGTATGTGACGAGTTGAGATGAGACCTGGGTGTGTTTTCCCCTGTGAGTAAGACTTGATACTAACTTATATCACTAACCGCCAGCAAAATACCTCCACTAATTAAATCCATGCTCTATAACTGTGGTGGTTATGTCAAAGCAAGCGACTAATAATAGTTTACTTCACCGATGTTTGTGACCGTGAGTAACCCCGACCTGGCTGTATTTTCAGGGGAGGATTTAGTGATTTGGGGGCTCCAGGCAAACGCTGTCTAGCTTTATTTTTCACCCTCTCTGGTAGAAGAAGTAGGCCTACTCAAAACCTTTTTTCTGAAGTAAAACTATTATCTATTAATAGTAAAACTATTAATATCCCGCACAGTAAAAGTCCTGCATTCAAATGTTTACTTCAAGTGTGAAAGAGAGGTATTATCAGCACAATGTACTTACATTTACTAAATGTCTGTTCAAGGTGGAGCTTTCAGTTCTAAAATGATGCTGGATAGTTTACTGAATAATCATATTTTAATTGTTATATTTTGTAAGTCACATCTGAATCTGAATCAACGTAACCAGTAACATTACTCTGTCAGGTAAATCTAGTACTACAATGTTTTCCTCTGAAGTAGAAGTACACAGTAGTAGTATACAGTTGAGCTGCTGCATATTTTTTAAGTAATTTGGGGCCTTTTGTAAGTTATTTCAGGGTACAATGATTTAGAATAGTAACATGATTCCATATTTTTCATATTTATCTAAACATCATAATACATATAGAGCTGTTTTGGGGCCTTTTAGTAGTTTAGTCTCCTACTTGTCTCCTCCTGGTATTTTTTCCCGTGAACCAGACTGTATTTCACTGGTGTTTCTGACAGCGATTAGCACGACTTGGGTGTGTGACGCAACTATGTCGTGGCAGATGTAGCCTATAGCTCAGGACCCGAGAAAGCTCAGCGTCGAGTGTGAAGTTGTTTGTATGAGAGGCGGAGCTGAACAGGCATGTATTTAAAGGGCACTGCATGAGTAAAATGAGGTATGAAAATGGAAAAGATAGATATAGTGACACTAAACATCATACTGGGAGGTATCTGCACCAGCCCACAGGTATTGAATTTTTATTTCATAATTTAAATTTCACTAATTGCACTAATTCAACCAATGCAACTCCTTCCATTTAATTTACCAATCCAAGCCATCCGTTAGAAAACGGCTCCACTTTATGCACAAAACATTTGTTTCTGTGCCTCGTTGCTTCTCCTAGCATCTTGAAGTGTGTTGTGACGCATTAAAGTCACTTCAGTTTCAAAAGCTCACATACAAATATAGAAAATGAAACAGAACTCAGATGATACCTTCCCTCCACTGGCTGTGTGTGCTACGTGTTAAGGGCCAGTGTAGGTTGCAGCCCTGTCAGAGTCCCTCCTTGGAGGGGTGTGTTTGAGCGAGTGAGTGGGGTGACGACCCAGAGAAGGGCCTCATTTAAATGAAGCTGCTACACAATGTGAGATTACACTCCGGGGTGTGTGTAGGACACGCTCCGCTCATACAGAGCCAAACCAGCCGAGAAGATAAAGATGAGAAAACGCAGGAAAATTACAGCGCACCTTGGTGCTATCGCCCCTCGGCAGAGCTGGGGGTGAGAGATAGAACTGTACTAAAAATGCTGGGCAAAGAAGAACGACCTTTCACAATATTATACACAGGCAGCAAGCTGAGTTTTGGTATCTGTCCTCGGCACTGCGCTCTGCTTAAATGGCTGTTTTTCCTCAATGTCGGCCCAGTGAGTTCTGCTGTGAAGACAACACGGTAACAAAAATCAGCATTAGTTCGTCTACCTTAAATATTATTAAAGCCATCATGTTAAAGAAATGGAGACTTCTGCTTTTTCTCCAAAGGCTTTGAAGGGGCTCCAATAACATATTTATTGATTCATAAAGCATGAACGCATGAATGAGAAAATGCATTCACACTGCTCATCCCAATCAACTTGTTATTGTGATAAGTGTGAACACAACTCCTCTCTACTTTCCCACTGCAAGCCTTAAACATACAATAAGTGATGATGAATGTAAGTCCAATATTCTCTCTCTGTTAGTGCTGTTTTTGGTCTGTTCGTGTCCCTTACCTTAAGTTTCACGTTACAATCAACTGTTCGTTCGTGTCCCGTGTTCACAACAATAAGCCTCATTTTCACTTTTTTCCTCAACCTAACTAAATGGTTTTGTTGCCTAAACCTAAACAAGTCTTTTGTTTAATTAGTCACGTGTTTACTGCGACTGAAGAGTGACGCAGAGGGGTCTGACAAAGCGAATGTGACATGTTGGTCTGTCTGCTGCATGGCGGTGAGCAGGTAGGGTACGGTGGGGTTTTAGAACGCAGAAAAAAACGCTATGAGAGCGGTGAGAGTGAACCAGAACCAGGCTGAAGAGCTAGACAATGCTCCTCAGCTTCAGCCACGCCCACGCTACAGAGTGAATGAGGAGAGGGAGCGGCGTTATTTTCTGATGCTTTCACAGTGGTTACATTCTAATGCACAAATAAATAAAACCACAATGGTGAACAACTCTGCACAACCCTGCGGGAAGGTGCCAAGTTGCTGGATGTTGAATGAATGCAGGTGAAGGGCATCCTGTCCGCTCTGTGTGGGGCACATGCACATAAAAACAAACAACCCGTTTTCATCTGGGAAATACAGCCGCTTTGTATCTGACGGAGCTAAAGGGGGACTTGTGCCTCAGTATCAGATGCCGAGGGGAGTGAGAAACCCTTTAATCGCTGTTATTGGCTGGGGTTTACACCCCCATGTGGGGCCCAAAGGCTGTTTGCTGAAGCCCAGAATCGTTGGAAACACAGCAAAATAAGAAGAGAGAATTTACAGGCAGAGGGCTGCAGGGTAGCAACAGACACCACCAATAATAATAATTTATATAACACTTGTCAAACTTAAGCACAAAGTACTTTCCAGATTAAAAGATTTACAGAATAAAAATGAAAAAAATCTAATCTATATTTATTAAAGACAGAAAAAGGTTAAGAGTGGAGTGCTCATTTGTAAATAATAGTAATAATCAACAATTAAAACCCTGCACTTTATTCATTCATGGAGCTCTCCAAGTCACTGCATGTTCTACAACACTGTCCTGTAGATATTTCAGAATAAAAGCCTCGTGTTGACAAATGAAGGAATTCGGTCCGCAGAGGGCTTATTTTGAGTGTGAGCTAAAAATAAATGTCTAGACATTGAAACTGTAGTAATGTTGCTGGTATGATGTCAATATACTGTCAAACGATCGAGTCTCTAGAGATCTCTAGACACGCAGCCGAGCCGCACGTCTCACGTGGGCAGTGTGGCTGCTCTAACCTGTTAATATGGAATTAAAAATCAACAGGTTCCGCAGCCGCCACGCGCTGCTGATGTTCCCAGTGTGACCGCGCGTCTCGGCTGCATGTCAGCTGCATCTCGTCAAGAGATTCCAGGTCTCACCTGTTTTTTACCGCGAGTGATCGTTTGACTGTATATTGACATTATATCAGCAACATTACACTTACAATGTCTATATCTGTAGAATATGTCACGGACATGACAAAAAATAAAGATTTATTTTTAAAGCAACCCTTCCTGCTTTCATTTGAAAATAAGAGCCCTCAAGCATTTTTCTGTGGACAGAATTCCTTCATTTGTTAACACAAGGCATTTATTCTGAAATATTTGCAGGAAAGTGTTGTAGGACATGTAGTTACTTGCATGGCTCCATGAATGAATAAAGTACAGGGTTTTAATTGTGGATTATTACTATTATTTACAAATGAGCACACGTTTCTTAACCTTTCTCTGTCTTTAATAAATATAAATGACATTTATAATGAAGTGAAATGGCCATTATGAAAGGCAAACTCTATGTAGAAAGAAAGAGCTGACAGCAGCAGCAGCAGAAACACAGCTGTTGTGAACACCCGATGCGTGAGTGACGCAGCAGCTCAGCGAGTGTCACTGTGGCCCATTAACACCAAGCCAGTGCACGACCATTAACGTCTTTTGTTCCATCGTGGCTGCGTTGTACAGCTCTGGATTGCTGGTTACTTGATCAGCCACTGCAGTGTGATATCGGGTTGCATTTCTGCAAAAGTTGATTCAGTTTGAACTTTTCACCGCAGGCCGCTGCATTTTTTTTTGGCATCCCCTGTGGTCCCCACCGCCGCAGCCTAAATGCACTACCCACATTCAAAGGAATGGGAGGACTGGTGTTTTCACTGCAATGCCTGATTTGATGTGAATGAAGCCTACAGTAAGACCTCTATCAGCCTAACATGACAGTCTCTGCTAATCAGTTAATACAATAACAGCTTGTGGCTGCACCTGGATCAGCGATCAAACAGCGGCATGGTGCAAACCGTCAGCATTCCACTAATTCGGTGATGAATCGGAGCAATTGTGTTTTTTTATGGCAGCTGAAATGAGCACTTTGGTCGGAGAGGAGCGCAGAGAGGAGCAAACCGCTCATAAACAAGCCTTCAGTGACAGATCAGCCAATTCATGGAAATGTAGGAACGCCCTTACCTCCACTTGTAAAACCACCGGTGACCTTTCAATATGTGCAGAGCTGGAGATCCAGGTTTTACCTCTGGAAGATTGTTATAGATTCCTCAGCTTTCTTTTTTCTACAAGCTGCTTTATCTGCAGCGGTGGAGAAGTTCTGCACTTCAGAGGGCATTTTCTAGTATATATATTAACACTGAGCAGAGAGAGGGTTACTAACTATGTTCTAATTCTGGAGGACTTATATATATATAGACATATATTTCTGAAGTCTTTTTAACCTTATCCAAAGATACTTTTTATCATTTAGAGTTGGAAGCGTCTCGCTGCAGTGCATCTGGAGTAGTTTTACAGTGTTATTAGTACTTTTACTGAGTATGTGACTTCTTCCACCTCTGCATTAGCTTTAAATCATGTGTGGACGCCCACTAAACTTGATTTCTCATCTGAAGAGCCACTCTCCAGAGCTATGGCTCACCAGGTAATATATATGTTGCCATTGTGGGTTGTATAACTCGGAATAGTTCTCAACCTCAACATCTAGTCTCTCCGACAGCAACAGGCGAGTGAGGAGATCAGAAGTGGAGCTGCTATGCTGGGATGGAAAAAAAAAAATGTTTTTTTCAGGGGCGCCGAGGCTGGAAATAGGACGGTAGAGTGACGTGTCGTTCCTAGCTGCCACCGGTGTGAGGGGTGTACATAGAAAATGATAGGGGTGGCTGTTTTGACGCATGCCATTGGGCGGCGGTGTGTTTTGGCGACCCGGTCTCACTCCCAACTCATCAATACCGCCATTTGATCAGCGCCCCTCGGCACCGGAAACCGACGAACGGAGGCGCCCTTTAGCAACAGTATGTGACAAACCGGGCTTTCAACTAACTCCAATGTAAACCCACCCGTGGTGTTAATAGATGGTCTGAGCAGTGACGTAGTATTAATAACGTGAGAGTCTGCTCAGGGTGGGCAGGAGGGGAGGTGGACGGGTCAAACAAACACAAGACTTTCAACCAGGAGACCGCTGTTCGTGTCCCGTGTGAAACTAAAAGTAACGTTGACTTGTTTTGTCACATCAGTCTTTAGTCACGTGACTCGGTGGTATCGTCGGTCCCGTGGTTGTTAGTCAGTGAAGTTAACGGCAATCACAACCGTTTCCTAACACTAACCACCATTTTTGAAATTGGTCCAGTATTGGGGGATAACACTGTAACTGGCAGCCACAAAAAAAGCTGTGAGGGTAGCGAGCAGCGTCAGTGTAACATTACGTTCACTAAAGGTTCTTGTTTTTGCCACTGACATGCTCAGATTGTTATTATAAGTGTCTGACCACATTATGGAAAGGACCCTACAGATAAATAGTTTTTCTTATCTTATCACTTGATCCGGTCTGTTTGTTATTGTGTCCAAGTCCCGCTCAAGGAGAAGTCTCATCGTGAAATATGAATATTCGTATACTGTGGCTCAAATGAATACAGGTGGCCAAATTTCGAATTCAAAGACCTCATCCATTGATTCAGCCATGACTTTGAAAATCAGTAACACTTTACAATATAGTACACAAAAATGTGAGAAAGTTACTGGGGAACTAATGAGGACCGAATGAAGAACTATGTGAACCATTAGTTAATGAGCGACTCCTAATCAAACTGTAGAGTTGCTAATGATTAGATAATGAATAGTTAACTGAGAAACGAGTGAGGGACGAATCAGGAACGTCTTGATATTTGAGGAATCATTAATAAATACTTCTCTAATAACTCCTAATGAGGATTATATAGTAGATAATGATGACTTACTAGAGAACAGATTAATGAATCATTAAGCTATGATTAGTTCATGAATATCTGTGAATCGACCATACTGACCACTTTTATTCCTGATTAACTCTGAACCAGCTGAGCGGCACAAAACTACGACTCATTAATTACCAATTACTTAAACATTAGTTACCGTTTTTGTGTCCCTCCAACTAAAGTGAGACATAATACTGAGTATTTACAAAACGTTCTCATCCCAACTCGTCACATACCGCCCCTTGGTGTCACTTTATTTTCGGCATCAAAACCACTCTAGTTAGGTTTAGGAAAGTACTACATGGTCGGGCTTAAAACTACTACGTTTGTACTGAAAATGACGCTGAACGTTGTGAACACGGGACACAAACAGTGGTCTCCTGAATGAAAGCCTTGTGTATACTGGACCAGCCCGTTCTCATTCCCAGGACATCAAACAAGCAAGGCTTTGTCACGGCCGTCAGCATTCGGTACCACCGCACAAGGCACCCCTTAACGCCGGTATGAAATGCACCGGCCGTTCCATTACTCAGAGAAAGTTCACCAGGAGTGGGGTGACATAGTTTAAAGAGGGAAAGAGACACATCGGGTTGGCGGAAGGGGAGGTGGATGGGTCCAACAAACACAAGGCTTTCTTCCAGGAGACAGCTGTTCACGTCCCGTGCATCGTGTTACAATCAGCAGTAAGGGGTGCCTTGTGTGGCGGTAACGAACGCCGATGGCCGTGACAAAGCCTCGGTATTTGACGCCCTGGGAATGAGAACGGGCTGGTCCAACAAAGGCTTTCATCCAGGAGATCACTGTTCGTGTCCCATGCATCATGTTACAATCAGCTGTTCATTCGTGTCCCGTGTTCACAACGTTCAGCATCATTTTCACTGCACCAAGGCAGTAGTTTTAAGCCTGACCATGTAGTTCTGTTCTAAACCTGACTAGAGTGGTTTTGTTGCCTAAACCTAAAGTGACACCAAGGGTAACTATAGTGGTTTTGATGCTGAAAATAAAGTGAGGCCAAGGGGGCGTGACAAAGCGGTGGTATGTGATGAGTTGGGATGAGAACGTGTTGGTTGGTCTTAATTAATTCCTAAACAAAAAAATCAGAAACAGCTGGATTCTTAACAAGTGTTTTATTCATCATATTCAGACCACTTAGAAATTAATATTCACATCCATGAACATTATGAACATCATTCCAGCACAACATCACAGGTCGCTTTAGTCATACAACTGTTGACGTCCTCACGTTAGCAGATCTATACATTGGTTAGCCTTAGCATGTTTGCAGTTAGCAGAAATGCTAACGCTGATGTGCCCCAAGCAACAATTAATGTGTTGATTTTGCGTTGCAAGCATCAGAACCAGAAACTGTGACTGATTCGTACATCCTGAGAAGAGATGGGAAGTAGGCGAGATGGATCACTCGTTAGCTACTTCCGTCATCAGCTCCGGAAAAAAAAACAATGTTTAATTCAGGATGTTATTGATAAAGACTTTTATAGACACATTTTAATGTCTTTGGTGTTCCCCTTTAAACTGCATAATTTTTTAAAAGTATTGTCCAAAAGTACAAAATGTAACCTTTAGCCCAAGGGTAGGCAACCTTAGGCACAGTAGCTTTAATTTTGCAAGAGTGTTTTGTGGAAATGTTCAAGTGGCCTGCATTCCGCGAAGACCCACCCTACTCTGCCTCTGATTGGCTCGTACAAGTTGCCTTCTTCGCAGAATTGCTGGTGAACCAGGTTTATGGAGGGTTGGTGGGGTTAATAATTTCAACTCAGATGTGGATGTTTTCATAAGGATGGCAGCCTCCTTATAGTGCTCTCATATAGAATTATAACGTCCTGATTATGGGAGAAACATGTTTTTTTTTTTTTAAATGTTGCTATGTATGTTGCCTAAATGGATGGATTCAAATTACAGATCTGTTGGAGATCTACATTTGGATGTGGTGTCAGAATTAAACTACATCAACAAACTTAATGCTGATTAACAAGGACATTTTAACCAACCCCTGCTATAGCCATGAGCAGCACAGACAACAATATTAAAATCTACAGTTGGCTCCTTGGGAGTTAACTTCTCTCCTTAAAGGAATCCCAACGTCTGTCTGTCAGTCAGTCGGTTAGTCACACCTGTTGGGATCCACCATTCAAGATGGTGGCAAAGATAATGAACTACGCTTCCCAGGATCCTTGAGTCACCCACTGAGTCATCCACCCATGGACTCAGTAACCATTCTATTGGCTACTGTAGCATGATGACTCATTCACAAGTACTTGTGAAATTCATGCAAGATAAAAGGAAGGGTCCCCCTTTGTTCTTGCTCTCTTTGCTCTTTTCTTCTTGCTGCTCTTCCCAACCCCTGCTGACCTGCAGAAGGTTAGCCTGGCTCTTCTCACCCAGCTCCAGAGACTACACGAAGAAGCAGTTCTGCTCTGATCTATGTCTTGTTAGCAAACAGACATATACACAAGGAACTTCTAAGGCAGAAGACGCGAGTGCCTGCCTTTTGACCAGCTAACTTCAAGCAACAAGGAAGTTAGTACCAAGAGACCAAGCTGCAGAAACAGGCCTGGACCAGTTTCGCTCCAAACTGCACAACTGGAGCTCACCCAACAAGGACAACATCTTTGAACCTGGAACCACAGCTTTCTCCAGTCTGCTTTCTCCAATTCCTCCAACTTGGAATTACAACCTTTACTTCCATGGATTGGTAACGTGCTGGGCATATCTTAGCATTAGCAATTGAACAAGGCTGAGCAAGACTGTTCAATTGTAACTTCTGTGAATGTACATGTATTGATATGTTTAATGTTATTCATTGAGTTTTACTGTTGCGATATTATTGTAGTCCGGATATTTGGTTAGCTATGCCACATAGACAAAGGGTCTTGCATGCAAACTAACCATCTTTTCTAACCCACTGCATTATCTGCGCACATTAAGATCACTTACATAAACTGTGAATTGGTTTAAACACAAACATTCATAGAATCTCAAGCCCCACATCAACACCCCCTTTGTTCTCCCTGAGCCCATGTGCTCTGAAGAACAAAGAGACCATGTGGTGACACCCTGGCGGCCATCTTTGATCCAGCCATCTTTGTAGTTTTGTCATCCATGCAGACATCAAAGACAAGTAGCCATCTTGTCTTTGTCTCTCTCTCTCTCTCTCTCTCTCTCTCTCTCTCTCTCTCCCTCTCACACACACACACAGACACACACACACTGTTGGTTTGTTTAGTTTAGTTATTTAATTAGATTAATATTGTGTTTTAAACCTTTATTATCTTGTAAATAAATGTTTATGGATTATACATGCTGGTCTGTTTAATATTGTACAAGAGTAAATAATGCCAACCGCTGCTGTGTCAAGGACTCCAAAATCCTTCAACCTTTACTACCTATTGATATAGTGATTTTTGGTTATAGTTATTAATTTAGTTATTAATCAAAGTTCTAAATTGATAGTTTAGTATATTTAACGATACTTTTTTATGAGACTACATTAATTTGCTATCATTTTCTCTTTTTTTCTAAGAGTGAGTTGTTAGCAACACACATAGAGACCAAATGTTTTGAACTAGCACTTTGTGTCAAATGTTTTTACCGAGCATGTAGCCTGTGAGTAACATGAGCAGCAAAGTAAGATTTGCTTTCATGGTGACATTTACCAGAAGATTTGAGTGTCTTCTTATTATGTTTCTCCGTTTTAATTGCTGGGGATAATTCCTGAGATAACATCTCCTCCATGTGGTGAAGATGTTTGGATGACCTTTTCCCGCTTTACTTTAATGACAAACTCTGCTGCTTTATAGCTGCGGATGCTGTCTGTGTGCTCGTGTGCGTGGGTTGTGTAACCACACAGAACCCAGTCGTGTATCTGTTCTGTATGATGTATATACTGTCTCTCCAGACATTTATTTAAAAGAGCTTCTGACAGCAGCCTCTCTGCCTCCATACACACATTAATGACATCAGTGAGTCTTTATTGTATGTAAGCTGCTGGCACACACTGACAATCACCACAGAGCAGTTGTAAGTTCAACCTCAAACTGATCGAAACTGACCAAACAGTTGTCAGCGAGTGTCCAAATAATCAGTGAGGCATTGGTATTGATTAGTGATCAATACCAACCCACAGAGACACTGGGTGCATCCCAAAGCGCTTATTTGTCGTTTCCTCGCTCCTCGATCCTCGAGTGAACCGGAAGTTGTTCTGGTGCGCCATCTTGACGACCGTCCCAAAGCTCTTATTTCTGCACGGAGGAGCAAGGATCGAGGATCGAGGATCGAGGAGGGATCTCTGAGGAGCGATGATCGAGGATACACAAGAGCAGTCTTCACGGAAGTCGTGCAGCATAAAAGCCGCGGACTCCGCCTCCAGTTACATCTGCCGGCATTTCAAAGATATGGCGGGAAAGCAGCACAAGTGTAATTGTCCGGTATTTAATGTTATTTCATCCTTATTCTGTGAAATAATGTGATGTTAATGCAACGTGTTTACATTTATTTCCTCCACAATCCGTTTAGTTATTTCAACGACAGCACCTCCTAATGTGTATATTGTAGAGGATCCGTTATTTATCGGAGCTTTGTCAGAAAATAAGTGTGTTATCCCAGAGCAAAAGTAACGCCGCAGTAATCACATGGCGGACACGCTGCTTATGTCAACAAACAACCTGTCATTAATTGTTCTTCATATGATGTGAGGAAAATGATGTGTGACATTACTTAATGTTTTCCCTTTTCTGATATGTATGAAATATGAAATATGCTCTATTTATCATGTATTATTCTTATTATCACAGTAAGTAATAGTAAGTAATCACACTTAAGCTCTTCCCCTCACTTTGCATGTGAGACTCTCAGTTGAATATAATCTGACGTTGTCACGTTAACGAGAGATGCTTTTTTATTAATATTGAACAGAACTGTCTCATGTTTGGGATCAGAGATGCAATAAGTTGACATGTTTTATACTCCACAGGGAAGTCATTAGAAAGATGGGCTTGGAGGTACGCCTCACCTCCATACAAGTGTCCAAGAAATGGGACAATTTAAAAAGGAAGTATAAGGTGAAATATTGTATTTCTTATGAGCTCAGTTCACCTCCATAAATAAGCATTTGGGACTCTTGTTATTTTACATAATGCATCACATTGTAGTGTTTTTAGTCTGTCTACATCTAACTGATAAATCCCTTGTTCGATCTCTTCCAGGAGCTGAAAAATCCACCAACGGGGACGGGGACAGATGAGGGGGAGACCACGGCAGCCACCTGGCCGTGGTTTTCCCTGATGCATGAGGCCATCGGGAGGCGGCCCTCCATTGAGCCCCCAGTCCTGATGGACTCATGTGTCGGGGAAGACCATGAGCCTGTGGCTGCCGTGGCCCCCCGTGGCTCATCATCTGGAGCTGGGGCCGCTACTTGTGGCCAGGCATGTGAGGAGGAAGAGGACTCTGCACAGCCTGGCACAAGTAGTGGCACCGCAGAGCTGGATGATGAGCCATCCACCTCTACCTGTCCCCCACCCAGGAAGCGCCGTGCCACAAGGGGGGCAATCCTCCAGTTCATGAAAGAGGAGTCCAAAAAGGAGGATAAGCGCTTCGAGCGAGCCAGGCCAACAACCAGCGTTTTTTAGATTTGTTTGAGGAGTTAGTTCGAAAGTGATCTAATTATGATTTTTTTTTATTTGCTATTATAAAGGTCTTTAAGTTAAACATTATTTATTGTTTTTGACAGGAGTTTGGTAAATATTTAATTTGTTGTTTAATTTAAGTTGTTCTTTCACATCCATTAAACATTTTAAGTCATGGAAACCATCTTCACTGTTCTCCAACATTCTGGGTCTGACATTTACATCATTAACAAAGGTCTCTTCACAAATTCCTTTTCCAGAGTTATGTTCCACGGACAGGAGCACAACAGTGTTATCAATAAGTTTGTAGTCACAGGAAGGCATTTCCTATAACCTTGAAACACCATAGACCTCTTTCATATAATTATGTACATTTCAGTACAAACTGTAGTACAAACCTAAATAAATCATACAAATAAAAGCAAGCACACAATAAAAAATATAATTAAGCTGGTAATGAGAGGTTGGGAACAAACTTGAACAACAACATGTTTAATGTACAAAAGACATGTTCATTTATTTCACATTATTACAAAATAATGGCACAATAGAACTCAAAACATAAAGGAAACTTAGGAATATATATAACTAAAACAAAAGGAGCTTCAAGGCACACGGCTTATCCTAAAGTGTGGTGGCCCATGTCCCAGGCCCTTCATGTCCCCAATGTCTGCAGGTAATCGTGTTCCTGCAGCTCCACAGGGTGCACACGTGGAGCAGAGAGCAGCCCTGCCAGTCGGTCTCGCTGGCCATGTCCGCATCGTTCCCCCCTCACAGGACGTGGTGGAACCACACCAATGTCCACGGCATCCTCGATGGCCTCGAGGACGTCCCCCGCTGTGAGGCAGATATTATGAAGCACTGCACAGGCGGTGATGACGGAGGGGACAAAGGTGTGGTCGACCTCCAGAGCCCTGAAGAACAGCGATCTCCAACGCGTCTTCATCATGCCGAAGGCCCGCTCTACAATGCAACGGGCCTTGGCATGATGCTGGTTGAAGCGGCTCTGCACCCTCCCTTGCAGTGGTTCTCTATATGGGGTGATGATGGCCACAGGTCTTTCCATGCAGGGGTAGCCACCATCACCTACAATATGGAATCCTGCAGAGAAAGGGGAAACCATAAATTAATAAATTTATAGTAATTGAAGAATATTGATGCATTGACAACTTCTTTAGGCTCACCTGAGGGGGGGTACAGAGCCTCCTTGTAGATCCGGCTGTTCTTCAGGACTCTGGTGTCGTGGACTGAGCCAGGATACCCCACAAAAGTGTTGATGAAGAGGCCCCTCCCATCACATACTGCCTGCAACTGTATGGATGGGAAGAGCTTTCTGTTGAGGTAATCCTGGCCAGTGGGTCCTGGGGGGGTCTTAATGCGGACATGGCAGCCATCAATGGCACCCACACACTTTGAGAACACTGGACTGTTGGCCAGCCGTGCAAATGTTTGGCAAATCTCATCCAGTGCTCCAGTGGTGGGCAGCTTGATGACCTCCTGGCGAAGGGCTGCAATCTTCTCCCCTCCAGTGTGCACCAGTCTGTGGACTGTGGACTTGGGGACATGAAAGGCCCGGGACACCACACTGTAGGATAAGCCGTGTGCCAGCCAGTATATTGTAATCAGTAAATGCACCTCATGTGACCAGCCTTGTGTGTTCTTTGATGGCAGAATTCTCAGAAGGACCTCGACGGACTGTCTCCCAAGCCTGTAGTCCGCCATGAGGTCCTTCTGGCCATCGAAGAACACAGCAAGGACCGGCACATGAGGATTTATTTGAGCATATACTGGCTCTGTATCCATCTCCATCTCCATCTACAAAATAAAGGACACAGTTACTTACGACACCGTTAGTTTGCTAAACTGTGATTAGATCTGATCTTACATTACATGACAGTCATTGGTACAACTAGTCATTAAACATTACACTTGTGTGATGATTACCTGTAAACACAGGATGGCCCGCTGCAGTTGACGTCTCCTGCGTCTTGCATTTTCCTGCTCCTGCACAATATTATAAATGCCAGTTGCACAAACTGATGTGATACGTTCCATCTTGCTACTTCTTCTGGCATCTTCTTTTGTCTATCTGAGACTTATATAGGCCTGGTACCTTCTTCTTGAATTAACCTCATAAGTTACAGCTGGTAAGGTGTCATCACACCTAATTAGCCTACATGCTGCTGAATTGCAGTGAAACCATTGAATGGAATTTGAAGGGGTCATTTGCATGAACTGATCTGATTTTATTTTCCTAAATTGTTTTTTTTGAGTGCAATCCAGGGAATATTAATGAAACTGCTCATGGGTTGTCTTGATAATATATCTTTTCCCATATATCTTGTAATTTTGTTATTGTATAATTAAGGGAATATTGATGACATTGGCTTATTCATTTTAAAAATATCTTTTATCGGGTTTTGCAAATTAACTCTTCATTTATACACTTATTTCGGTCTGCACTTACTGACAGAAATATAAACACAAGTAAATGTGTCAAACAGAGTCCACAGTTGGCGGGGGCTATCGTTTGTGAGTGAACATGGAACAGATAACACGGCTGTCAGCAGATCCAGCTGTGCCGCCGTCATCAGAAACGGACGTCGCTTCACGTGACGCTTCAGAGGAAACGACGTCTCATTTCTCTTAAAACATATTTCCTCGTTTCCTCTCTCCCCGCATGGTTTCCTTGCGTCTCTCCATGCTTCCCTGGTGGGCGGGACTAAGACGCAAGGATGAGACGCAAGTGAGGGAAACGAAGATGCAAATAAGAGCTTTGGGACGTACCCACTGCGTTTGTGCACAATGACAGCAAAAAGCTTCAACTAATTTCAACTTTGACCTTGCATGTTGGTGACCTTTTAATGTGTAACCAACGAGAAGATGTCGATTTAACCTGAAAGGGACCCGAAATGGACGGAAAAAAACGTTTCATGCATCCAAACCCTTCTTGATCTTGACCTTCTTATGTGTAAAGCCCTGCAGGTCACACCAGGAAGTGAACCCATGCATCCATGCATCTTGGTGACATAGTGACTACTCACTGGGCTTGTTAAAACTACTGGACGATTTATATATCTCTTTTTTAGTCTTCCGACCACTCAAAGCTCTTTACACACCCATTCACACATTCATACACTGATGTCAGAGGCTGCCATGCAAGGAGCCAACCTGCCCATCAGGATCTAATCTAAATACTCATTCACACACCGACGGCTCAGCCTGGAGCAGTCTGGGGTTCAGTGTCTTGCTCAAGGACACTTCGACATGTGGACCAGAGGAGCCGGGTATCGAACCATCGATCTTCCGATTGGTGGATGACCCGCTCTACCTCTGAGACACTTGCCAGCAGAGAACATGCTAGCATTAGTCAGTAACAATAACTCTCCAAGCTAGCTTGGTGCTAGCTCACTCAGTCACTAACATGGCCAATAGGCTATGATAGCTACAAGATGACTTGCTGCTGATTAGTGTTGCATGTCGTGTCATTTGCACGTCAGTGTTCACCAAGGTTTATCTCTATAGAGAGGCGAAGTTTCGCCCCTTCCGGCACCTTATTTCGGAAAAAATATGAACGGTAGTCAACAGAGAGAGACAAAAATTTTTTGATCCCGTTTGAACTGCTCCATGAATCACACAGATGATGTTTGTCAATTTAAAACTATATTTTGCAAGTCAAGAAGGTCTCAGTTAGTTGTAAAACTGTTGCAGTATCAGACTGAAAATACGTCATTGGAAAGAAGACACACCTAAAAGTGGCGCAAGCTGCGATGGATTAGACGATTGGATAAAGCCAGGTTGGATAAAGCCAGGTTGGATATCGATAATTACGGATGTAACTACGGTTCTATGAATTCTGGATGACCGCCAGAGGGCGGTGCTTTAGCACTGGATATCTCCATCTCGCATATGCGCAGGTCGAGTAATTATACCAACAAAGTCACCTGTGACCATGTGATGACGTATTGCGCATGCCCCAGTATAAAACCCCTACGTCATCACGCAATCTGTTCCTTCAGAATCTTCTCGCCCAGATTCCGAGTGACAGACAACTCTGGCGGTCATCCAGAATTCATAGAACCGTAGTTACATCCGTAACTATCGTTCTATTTCATTCTTCCTGACCGCCAGAGGGCGGTGCTTTAGCACTGGATGACTTATACCAGCAAGGTCACAAGGAATGCTTACCGCACTAAGGAATGGAAGCCGTTGATAGGACGGCTGTTGCCACAGCGTGCGGAGCAGCCACATTAACCCGGTAATAGCGACCAAAGGTACAAGAAGACTCCCAGGTCGCCGCCGTACAGATGTCTTGCAGAGAGACTCCTTTCAAGGCTGCCCAAGACGTGGACACACTCCGAGTAGAGTGGCACTTCACATGACTAGGTAGAGGCAAGCCCTCTGACCTATAAGAATGTAGAATCACCTCTACTATCCAATTAGATAGTCTCTGTTTTGATAGGGGTTCGCCCTTCTTACAACCCCCATAGCAAACAAAAAGTTTGTCAGTTTTACGTATGTTGGCAGTGGCCTCCACATACGCCTTGAGTGCCCTAACTGGGCACAGTAGCACTGACGGCTCCTCTGGTCCCTCAGATGAACCTGGTGGACTGAACGTTGCCAATTCGATGGCTTGGTTTACATGCAAGGGAGGCATCCTCTTTGGCATGAAGGATGGATTTGGTAGGAGAGTAACCCCTGAACCATCTGGGTACCAACGCAGGCACATCTCGCTCACTGATAGGGCGTGGAGTTCACCCACTCGCTTCGCTGATGTGATAGCTAGCAGAAATGCCGTCTTGGCAGACAACCACCTCAGTTCTGACTGTTCTAAAGGTTCAAACGGGGGCCGACACAGAACCCTTAACACTAATTTCAAGTCCCATGATGGCACTAAAGTGACTCTTGATGGTCTAAACCTCTGTGCGCCCTTCAAGAATTGACTAACCAGATAGTGCGACCCCACTGTCTGGTTGTCCACCCTCAAGTGCCCCACTGAAATGGCAGCTGCATATACTTTCAGAGTCGATGCACATCTGCCACCATCCAACAATGACTGCAGGAAACGCAGAATGATGGCCACTGAGCAACTCTCTGGTACCTCACCATTTGTCTTGCACCACTGGGAAAAAAGCTTCCATCGATTAGCATAGAGGGACCTAGTGGAGGGAGCCCTCGCACTCAACACAGTCTGGATCACTGACTGGTCACAGGATGCCAGGAGTGGGTCCTGGCTTCCAATGGCCAGACACACAGCTGAAGGCGATCTGGATTCGGATGCCATATGCGTCCTTCCAGCAGAGAGAGAAGGTCTGGTCTCCTCGGGAGATGCCATGGCTCCCCATTGAGCAGTTTCAGGAGTACTGGAAACCACGGCCTGCCTGGCCAGTTGGGGGCTACCAGCAGTAGTTTGTGGCCTCCCAGTTGAACTCTGTCCAGCGTCACACGAATGAGTGGAATCGGTGGAAAGGCATACAGAAGGCAGGCTGGGCAAGTGTGAGCGAGGGCATCCTGCCCTAGAGGGCTTGTTGGGGAACGCAGGTAGGAGCTGGTCTAGTTATTAGACAATATTAAAGAAAATTATCAATATTAATAAAATTAATATTACTTAATTATCAATATATATTAATAATAACAGGGCACCAAATTACATTGGTACATAAGCTAAAAAGACATTAAAATGGCTATCAAAAGTAAATAATAATTATCAAAATAATTATTAATTATAATGAATAATATGATTTAATGTGTATTAAATCATCCTCGGGGCACCACTCTTTGAAACAAAGAGAAAACGATAGCAAATTAATGTAGTCTCATAGCTAAGTCTCATTAAATATACTAAACTATCAATTTAGAACTCTGATTAATAATTAAATTAATAACTATAACCAAAAATCACTATATCAATAGATAGTAAAGGTTGAAGGATTTTGGAGTTCTTGACACAGCAGC
Organism: Sebastolobus alascanus; assembly: GCA_916701645.2. Taxonomy (NCBI): domain Eukaryota; kingdom Metazoa; phylum Chordata; class Actinopteri; order Perciformes; family Sebastidae; genus Sebastolobus; species Sebastolobus alascanus. The sequence continues at coordinate 1,081,351 of CAKAOJ020000138.1, read as the reverse complement.
GGTTGGCATTATTCACTCTTGTACAACATTAAACAGACCAGCATGTATGATCCACAAATATTTATTTATAAGATAATAAAGGTTAAAACACAATATTAATCTAACTAAATAACTAAACTAAACAAACCAAACACAGTGTGTGAGCATGTGTGTGTGTGTGTGAGAGAGAGAGAGAGAGAGGGAGACAAAGACAAGATGGCTACTTGTCTTTGATGTCTGCATGGCCTACAAAACAAAATGGCGAGCACTGTAAAACTACAAAGATGGCCGCCAGGGTGTCACCACATGACCTCTTTGTCCTTTGGAGCACATGGGCTCAGGGAGAACAAAGAGGTATGATGTGGGGGTTGGGGTTATCTGAATGTGTATGTTTGTGTTTAAAACCAATTCACAGTTTATGTAAGTGATCTTAATGTGTGTCAGATGATGCAGATAGTTAGAAAAGATGGTTAGTTTGCATGCAAGACCCTATGTCTGTGTGGAGCATAAACTAAACACATCAGATGTGGCGAAGCCAGCTAACCAAATATCCTGACTACAACACTATCACAACAGTAAAACTTAATGAATTACATCAAACCAAATCAATACATGTACATTTACAGAAGTTAAGTTGAACAGTCTTGCTCAGCCGTGTGCAATTACTAATGCTAAGGTAAAGCCCAGTACGTTACCACTACATGGAAGAAAGGGGTTGTAATTCCAAGGAGGGATTGGAGAAAGCCGACTGGAGAAGGTTGTGGTTCCAGGGTCAAAGTTGTGGTTGTCCTTGCTGTGTGAGATCCAGTTTTGCAGCTGGAAGGAAACTGGTCCAGTCCTGTTTCTGCAGCTTGGTGGCTTGGTGCTAACTTCCTTGGTTGAAGTTAGTTGATCAAAAGGCAGGCACTCGCGTCTTCTGCCTTTAGAAGTTCCTTGTGTTTCTATGTCTGTCTGCTAACAAGACATAGATCAGATAAGAGCTGCTTCTTCATGCAGTCTCTGGCTGGAGAGCTTAGGTGAGAAGGGCCGCAGCTGACCTCCTGCGGGGCAGGGGTGTTGAAAGGCCAGGAACCAAAGAGCAAAGAGACTGACCTTTCTCCAGGTCAGCAGCCTAATTCACATGTACTTGTGAATGAGTCATCATGTTAAAGTAGCCAATGGAAATGGTTACTGAATCCATCGGTGGAGCTACTCAATGAGTGACCCAAAGAATCCTGGGAAGTGCAGTTCATGTCTTTGCCACCATCTTGGATGGTCAGGTCCCAACAGGCTGGTCCTCTCCCATAGGGAGTACCAGAGGGAACAATGTGTTGACGCTTCTGAGGCGAAGACGTCCACTTGCGCTCTGCCATATCGGCTCCAAATCACTCCCACTACATCTGGGTGGAGTCTCCACTCTCCCTGTGGCGGCCCCTGGCGGGACAGAACATCTGCCGCACTGTTCTGCACGCCTGGGAGATGTACGGCCCTGAGGCTCAGGAAGTGGGGAAATGCCCACGTAAGAAGCTGCTGTGACACTCGCAGACTCTGCCTGGACCTGGTGCCTCCCTGATGGTTGATATGATACACTGCTGATGTGCTGTCTGACCGGACGAGAACATGCCGGTCTTTCAGTACTGGGGGAAAATGTTGCAGTGCCAGATATATTGCTCTGAGCTCGAGCACATTTTATGTGCTCTAACCTCTGCTGCACGCTCCATCGGCCCTTGATGGTCCTGCGCTGCCAGACTGCACCCCAGCCCACTAGTGAGGCATCTGTCTCCACAACCTCTCGGCGGGAGGGGATTACCCCCAGAGGAACCCCTTTGGTCAGATACAGCCTGCTCCACCAAGGCTTCAATGTACGGCAGAAAGAGCTGGACACTCTCACGCTCCTGCCCCTGTGCCACTTGGGGTCCAAGTGGAGTCCGTTGACCCAGATTTGAAGGGGCCGTAAGGAAAGAAGACCCAGAGGGACGACCATGGATGCTGCTGTTAGCATGCCCATTAGCCTGAGAAGGAGGCCGTACTTCAAAAGCCTGCTCCTCTGGAAGCAACTGATAAGATGAAGAATAGCCTCCACCCTCCTTGGGGAAAGGGAGGCTCTCATTGACTGTGAGTCGAGTGTCATGCCCAGGTATTCTACCCGCTGACTGGGTGTAAGATTGCTCTTGGTGTAGTTCACCGTATGGCCTAGTTGGCTTACATGACCTAAGAGCATAGCTGTGTCTCTGACTGCGTGCTCCGCAGTATGAGAAATTAGTAACCAATCGTCCAGGTACGGCAATATTGTCAAACCCCTGGTTTGCATGGGAGAAAGAGCAGCTGTCACGCACCTTGTAAATACGCGAGGGGCCAGTGAAAGACCGAATGGCATCACTTTGAATTGGTAAGCCTGTCCTCGAAAGGCAAACCTTAGGAACTGCCTGTGGTGGAGGGCAATAGGCACGTGAAAATAGGCATCCTTGAGATCTATTGACACAAACCAGGCCCCTTGTGCAATCGACTGGAGAACATCTGCCATCCGCAACATGCGGAAAGGCAGGACCTTTAAAAACTTGTTCAACCCCCTCAAGTCTAGGATTGGGCGAAACCCGCCATCCTTCTTCGGAATCAGAAAATACACTGAATAGAACCCACTGAGCCGTGTATGCCACTCTACAGGCTCTATGGCGTCTTTCTCTAAGAGGGTTACTAGTTCCTGGCTGAGGGCCAGGGATTTTGCGGGATCTGTGACAACAGACATTTTGAACCCGCCGAAAGTGGGTGGCCGGCGTCGGAACTGTAGTGTGTATCCCTTGGACAGAGTGGACACCACCCAAGGGTCTGTGGTCTCCCTCTCCCAGTAGCCGAGGTGCTGCTGCGAGAAGTGTCCGACACCGGACCTTTGAACCTCAGGTTCGACCCCCCCGCCCCCTAAAGCCTTTGGGGGGGCGGCGACTGGGGGCTGGTCCTCTCGGCATCTGAAAAAACGGCCGGGAAAGAGCATGCCGCTGCCTATCATATTGCCCAGAATAGCGAGAGGCTCTAGTTTGTCCACCTGGGCGAGCAGGTGGGTAAGAATGGCTGGGACCAGGTGGAAAAAGATCCCTCTGCCTTGTAACTGGGCCCCGCCACAGGCCCGCAAACTGCTGCCTGGCTTGATCTGCTTGTGCACTACGCTCTAGTGCCTGCTGAGCAGCCGGCCCAAACATTTGCCCCGGAACCACTGGAAGGGAACGGAGGGTGCGACGACACCCTTCCGACAGAGGGGACTGCGCCAGCCAGACCTGGCGGCGTGCCAGTGTCATGGTTGACATCAACCTTCCAAGCTCCCTTGACATGAAGGCAAAAGCCTGAAGGGATGCATCACTAAGGGTCTGAGCAGAGGGGTCCGTACCCGTTTCCTGCAGGCTCTGAGACAGAGCCAGGATAAGGTGCGAAAATGAATTACCCATACGCCCCATTCGTGCTGCTATGTTATAACTCCTTGAAAGGAGATCATCGGTCAGTTGACACTGAGGCCGGGGACAGCGGGCATCAGGTCTGAGAGCCTCATCTGGGGAAACTATTAAAGAGGCAATGGCAGGCTCGACCGGGGCCATGCGGTCTAACCCATAGCTACCTGCCTCCTGCATGGCAGCCAGGTTTCTACAATCACTGGTGTGATGGGAGAACAACTTTGGGTCTGCCCAGCACCTCTGGAGCTCTTCAATATAGGACTTCGAAGGAGGGACCGAAAAGGCAGTGGACTGTGGCGTCTGCCTGAAAAAGGCGCTTGACGGAGCTGCTGCAACAGGAGCTTCTTCCAGCCCCAGGCGTGCTAAAGCCATCCGCATTGCCGGCTTCATTGTGGCATGGCCAGCTGTTGATCCATGTACTGACCCGCCATCAGACCCATGAGAAAAGGCATCAGAGGCTTGAGAGGCTGTGGCTCCATCCACATCCTGCCCCATATCCGTAAACAAACTGCAGGAGGCTGCAGTCGATAGAACATCATCATCCTCCTGACAAGGCGAGTCCCTTGTGGCGGAGTCACCACTGGTAACTGGCCTCCTATTAACAGGCTGGAGATTGAGCAGGAGCTCTTTAATCTGGGCAAACTCTGATGTCAGACTGCCAACTTTGAGAGCCAACGTGTCCACTCTTTTTAGTTTTTTTGGTGGACCACATGAGACCGCCCTGCGTCTCTTAGATGTTGTTGGGTCTGCATATCCACCAGCAGGGGGCAGCCCAGTATCACCACCTATCTCCGCAATTCTAGCCATTCTCACAGAGAGTGGCATAAAGCTACAGCTCATACATGGGTTGTCAGAGACGCCTGCCCTGAGGTGTTCAATCCCCAGACAGGCAGGGCACTGAACATGGCCATCCTCCATGTGGAGTGGGGCCATACAGGAGTTGCAGACATGCGAGCCCAACATGTCATCCACCAATTAATTACAGTCAATAATATGCTGTCAGTATTAACAGCTACTGTCGAACTCAACAGTACACAATAGTCTTACCAGCCGGCAACCGCGAAAACACAGCGCCGCTGTCCCACACACAAGCTAGGCTGCTACCGTGGCGGAGCGTGCCTCTGAAACACTGTAAACAACAGCTATCATACGGCAGCAGCGCATTCATGCACTGTCTGCTTAACTTAACAAGGCTTTAAATAAAAGCTATCTTACGGCAGCAGCGCATTCATGCACTGTCTCCTTAACTTAACAAGGCTTTAAATAAAAGCTATCATACGGCCGCAGCGCATTCATGCACTGTCCGCTGCTCAAGCACTGACCGATCAACTTAACGCTATAAACAAAGCTATCATAAAGCAGCAGCGCACACATGCACTGTCTGCTTAACTTAACAAAGCTATAAACAAAAGCTATCATGCAGTAGCTTAGCTATCATGCAGTAGCGTAACTTTAACCAATTCAAACAATATACTCACTGTTGAAGTCGCATTCCTCCGAGAACAGAGAGCTAACAACACAGGAAAAAGGACCAGGCGGGCCGGCGAGCCGCCGGCTACTCACCCGACTAGCAATAACGTTCAGCACGAACCGTAACGCTCAAAACACTGCTGTCCGTCCTCAGAATCGATAATTAATTATTGAAATATCAGCTAGTCGCAGTTTCTGGTGGACGTAAACACGAAGCACCAACCCTCAGGTTACGAAACTACCAGCGACGAGCCTAATTGACCTGCTTCCAATATACTCGCTAGCGAGAAGATAGAAGGAACAGATTGCGTGATGACGTAGGGGTTTTATACTGGGGCATGCGCAATACGTCATCACATGGTCACAGGTGACTTTGTTGGTATAATTACTCGACCTGCGCATATGCGAGATGGAGATATCCAGTGCTAAAGCACCGACCTCTGGCGGTCAGGAAGAATGAAATAGAACTCTTTTTATCACTCCATAAATCAGAAAACACTGTCATACTGCCAGAAAAAAAATCCATTTTCGCCATGTCTTTTAGGAATAAAATGTTGTATAAATCAGGCTATGAATGATATATATATATATATATATATGTTATGTTATGTTCTGTTGTGTTAATTTATGCCATGTTGTCATGTTATGTTATAATGTTATGTCATTTTATGTTATGTTATGCTGTTATTTTGTTATGTTGTGTTGTTTTGTTATGTTATTTTATGTTATGCTGTTATTTTGTTATGTTATGTTGTTATGTTATTATGTTAGGTTGTGTTATGTTATGTTATGTTATGTTATGTTATGTTATGTTATGTTATGTTATATGACATTTTAATAACCTGGATTTGAAGGAACTATATTTTGGTTTGAATATTTTTTCATATTAGTTGGAATTACAGACGTTTTTAGCTCTGAACTACTGTAGAAGTGGATTATTTTGTATTAGATATAGAATGTATGCCATATTCATAGAATTACATGTCTGTATTGCTTCTCTGAATGAATTAAAGCCAGTTCACAAAGGTTTTACATGTTGTTACTAGCACACAGCATCTTGTGCAGGTAGGTGTTGTGTATATGTATATATTATTTATGCTTCATTAAAGATGGGCCTGCTCACTGCTGCAGTCAGTGATTGATTGGCAGATCCTCTCTGGGAGGAAGGACCCATAAAAACATGGAAATGAGCTTATAGCACCAAAAGTGCATGCAAATATTTCACAAATGCAATCTCAATCTCTTAAAAAACTAAAGTTCCTTGTCCTACATGTGTGTGTCCACATGTGTGTGTCCACACGTGTGTGTCCACCACGTGTTGGATACGACCCAGAAATGTTCACCCACCTCTGTTCTTCCTCTCATCAGACCAACAACCCATAATTGTCTGTTCATGTACCTGCAGCTTTTATGACAGATCCAACAAGCAGCAATCAGACCTCTTAGGCAGCCAGCTTTATACTTAGGATACATTTACTTCGTCGATTTTCCCTTACATACTGTACAGCTGCTAGTTAAGTTTAATGGCTGAAAGAGAAGCACATTCGTTTAATTATGTAAAAAAAAAAACTCTTTACTTTGCGTGTTTAATAACTGTGATTTCCTCTTACTTGGGTGAATTTGGTGGCGCAATAAAATCTATTTTTATGTTTAGGTTCGACCATTTGGGTCATAAAGGCAGATTCTGCCTCAGATATGATGTTCAATATCTTCAGTATCTTGACCATTTTATTTAGATTTTCTCTCTGAACCATCATGTTTGTTTTTTCTAATGTGAGTTTGTACTACATGTGGCCCTGTGAGTCAATACAAAAAGGAAAGACATCTGGAAGGAGTCTTGTCCTTGGTACATGTCAAATTTACACCCACATAAAAAGGTAAATACCCTGCAAGGCTGCACAGATACAAGCTGCTGATTGTCCTTCCTATTACAGCTTTATGGAAGATGTAATTCATACAGACATCACCCACCAGTGAGCCCTAACCTAGAATTGTCTCCCTCCTGAAAATGATCAGCTCATATACAGTACCTCCAAAATACCTCAACCAGTAAGAGACCCTATAGAGGATAGAGGATAAGATGATGGAGAATTATATGCTGCTCACGTTATCTGTTGCTGCAAATGGAGGTTTCTTCTTTTTCTACTTCTGTTTTATGTGTTCAGACCCATTCTTGTTTTCAATGAAACAATGTTTAATCATGGCTGTAAATTCACCCTCTGAAGAGCAGGTATCGGCAGTAAACTGTACATACACACTGACTGTGTGTATCTGACTGATGTGTGTGGTACAGGGCCAAGGCTCATGGTTGGGGGTCGGCCACACAGTTTTCCTCCATCTCATAAAACATCCACCTCAGAGGACACTGCTGCTGAGCACTGCAGACCAGCTCCTGCCATTCTTCTCAATCCTCCAAGGACACACACATCACTTATGTCACCTTTCCCTCTCGTATGTTGTCCAAACACATTGCTGTTCCACTACAGTGGGGTTAAACTGCTATATTGGTTTTGAGGGACTGGCCATGCGGTAAGGATAAGGGTTAAAGGGGACATATCATGCTCATTTCCAGGTTCATACTTGTATTCTGAGTTTCTACTAGAACATGTTTACATGCTTTAATGTTCAAAAAACAAATTATTTTTCTCATCCTGTCCGTCTGAAACGCTCCATTTTAGCGGCTGTCTCTTTAATGCCCGGTTCAGACTACACGATATCAGCCTGACACGGCTGTCGTAGAGTGTCGACTCAGATCGGGAACGATAAATGAGTGTCATGTGCGAAAATCGATGGTTTTATCTGGTGTAGTGTGTCATAGTACACGACAACCGACGTCGTGTCTGGGACGCCTCACGACGTCCCGACAGAAAGTCTAGCATGTTTGATTTTTTTTTTTGCTTTCCACGACGTGTTCCGTCACGGCCGTGAATTTGACCGAGCACAGAGCACACAGCTGTAAACAGAAGCACATGGCTACTTATTGTGCAGAATGATGTCATCGGACCTCCAACTGGTGCCGGACCTCTCAGTAGGATATTCAATCTAGGTTGTGTCGGAGTTAAAAACACCACCGCCGTAGCGTCTTTGCTCATGGAGCATCCCGTTGTGCGACCGCTTTCTCTTCTCCCTGTGAATTATATTTTCATTGTTTTCCCCGCGAGCCTCGTGGGCCCCTTTACATGGTCGGCCCGGGGGCTCGAGCCCCGGTAAGCCTGTATATTAAGACGTTGGTGCTGCGAGAGTGTGCATTGACGGAACAGGGGACCGACATGTAGTCTGTCATGTGTCGCGGCCAAGTCACGACAGGAATTTATGACTCTCAATCGCCTAATCTGACATAGTGACCATCGGAACCGTCAGAAATATCCTGTAGTCTGATCCTGGAATAAAACCCCCTCCAGAAAAAGCCCAGTCTGCTCTGATATGACATATAACATGGTGCACCTTTGCAATAGTTCTCTAGCTATGGATGGTATATTTAATGTGACATAGGAAGGGGAGCCACATCTGAATGGCTTGTTGAATCACGTTTTCTGATCTAAACAGCCCACAACAAAGTGACTGGGTTGTCTTATTTCACAGTTTGTGGGTTGGTAGGAACTCCAGATACCCAGATGTATGTTGTGATGGTCACAGCCACACAGGATAACATCATTCCAGTTCACACTCTCTCACCTCATTAGTTTGCTACCTACACAGGTTACTTTAATTTGCAGCCAAACACACCTGAACAATTAACATCACATAGTTGTTTTGATTTGGAATTTGTTTGCATTTAACCTTACATTGTTTAGAGGCTTACATCAAAACTGTAGGGTTACACATACTATTATTTGTTCTATTAATCATTTGTTTCTTTGTTTTCAGTTACCTTGGCTGTTGGGGGAGCTGTCTTCCTGGTGGAGAAAAAGGCTGAAGGCTGAGGACTCTTAAATCCTGGAGCCAGCTCGTTGGGCCAAACCATGTGCTGCCATTTCATGGGGGGGACTTGGGTTTGGTTAGTTTTGCTTTGTACTAAGTTATAGTTAGTGTCCATCTTGGTTACCTCTTGTGTGCTATTTGGTTTGGCCAAGCCCCTATATATGTGCCCTCATGTGTCACTGTGTCAGGTCAGTTTTGTTCAGTCAACACCTCGTTTAGTTGTGGTAATAAGTATAGTTATGTTTCTTTAACCTCTTTTATAGACCTAGTTATTCAATTCTTGGTTTATAATGTTTTGTTATTTTTTGGGTAAATAAAAAGCCCAGTTACTTCAACAACTCCTGTTTCCTGGTTGCCTCACTGCTTGGTCCCTAACGTATGTGAACAAGGACGGAGAAAATTAGTTTTTTCATGATATGTCCCCTTTAAATAAAAACTAGATATCCTCCCGTCAGTCTGCCGATGTGATGGAGGTGGAGCAACAGCTGTAGCAGTGTTAAAGCCTTTAGTCAACGCTGCTTTACCCGGCCATGAAGAACTCCATATAGATTTATGAATCATAGCCAAACTAAACTAAAACCATGAGGCAAAGCGTGGCTTTAAAGACACATGGCCCTGACCCTGCTGTACTGGAGACTAAAAGCCCTCGCCCTATCTGATGAATGGTTTCATACATAAATCATAATGTGAGTATAGTTGTAATGCATAGTAAAAACAACAGTTACAACCCAGGTAAAGGATGGAGCCGATCCGATATGACACTGAGTGAAGGAGGGGTACACCCTGGACAGGCGAAGGGGGGGTAGAGCCTGGACAGGTGAAGGGGGGGTACACCGTGGACAGGTGAAGGGGGGGTACACCCTGGACAGGTGAAGGGGGGGTACACCCTGGACAGGTGAAGGGGGGGTAGAGCCTGGACAGGTGAAGGGGGGGTACACCCTGGACAGGTGAAGGGGGGGTACACCCTGGACAGGTGAAGGGGGGGTACACCCTGGACAGGTGAAGGCGGGGTACACCCTGGACAGGTGAAGGGGGGGTAGAGCCTGGACAGGTGAAGGGGGGGTACACCCTGGACAGGTGAAGGCGGGGTAGAGCCTGGACAGGTGAAGGCGGGGTACACCCTGGACAGGTGAAGGGGGGGTAGAGCCTGGACAGGTGAAGGCGGGGTACACCCTGGACAGGTGAAGGCGGGGTACACACTGGACAGGTGAAGGGGGGGTACACCCTGGACAGGTGAAGGAGGGGTACAGCCTGGACAGGTCTCCAGACTATCAAAGGGCTGACACATAGAGACAGACAACCATTCACACTCACATTCACACCTACGGGACATTTAGAGTCAACAATGAACCTGCATGTCTTTGGACTGTGGGAGGAAACCTGAGCACCCGGAGAAAACCCACGCTAACACGGGGAGAACATGCTAACACGATGAGAACATGCTAACATGAGGAGAACATGCTAACACGGGGAGAACATGCTAACTCCACACAGAAGGGCCCCAAGTCGGGTTTGAACCTGCGACCTTCTTGCTGTGAGGCGACAGTGCTAACCACTGCACCACCGTGCTAACCACTGCACCACCGTGCTAACCACTCCACGACCGTGCTAACCACTGCACCACCGTGCTAACCACTGCACCACCGTGCTAACCACTGCACCACCGTGCTAACACCGTGCTAACCACTGCACCACCGTGCTAACCACTGCACCACCCTGCTAACCACTGCACCACCGTGCTAACACCGTGCTAACCACTGCACCACCGTGCTAACCACTGCACCACCCTGCTAACCACTGCACCACCGTGCTAACCACTGCACCACCGTGCTAACCACTGCACCACCGTGCTAACACCGTGCTAACCACTGCACCACCGTGCTAACCACTGCACCACCGTGCTAACACCGTGCTAACCACTGCACCACCGTGCTAACCACTGCACCACCGTGCTAACCACTACACCACCGTGCTAACCACTGCACCACTGCACCACCGTGCTAACCACTGCACCACCGTGCTAACCACTGCACCACCGTGCTAACCACTGCACCACCGTGCTAACCACTGCACCACCGTGCTAACCACTGCACCACCGTGCTAACCACTGCACCACCGTGCCACCCCGAAGAAAACAAAATGGACATACTAGAGATTGTAACTTTAAAGGGGCGGGTCCATTATTATAATTGTTTTATGTTTTTATATAATTCTGTAGCTTCGCATTGGTGTTCCTGATGTATTCAAATCTGAACATTAACATTTTGGTCGAAGTATGTTTTAGCATCAAAATGCTATTTTCCCTTCAAGCCCTTCTAAAAACTTTTCCCCATGTGATCTGACATAGGTTACTGAATGATGATGTTAATACATATATACTGTAAATATCCGTATCCATAGTCAGTGTGTATTGCCTACAGCAACGTAGATGGCGGTCGGCATGCTCCCAGTCAGGAGAAGCAGACAGGAGTACCGGCAGGAAGCTAAGCGATGTACGGCTGCGGACGCCACGTTAGTTCAGATCAGAAAGTCACACAATAACACAAACTAACTAACCGATGGAGGCAGCGGTAGACCAGCAGCTCTTCTGAGAGGGAAAATTACTGTTTTTGTCAATGGAGTCTGGTGGCGTTGAAGGGAGCAATATAACAGCTTCAGTTCCCCATCTGGGTGCTGTCTGACGGCGAGGCAAAGTGGTGAGACTATGAAAACTAAAGTGTACCCTTATAACTGATATAGATTGGCTACAATATGTATTTCGTCTGCTGTTCCCGTCCACAGCAGCTTCACCTCACCGTTAGACAGGCCTTTCTGACTGGGAACTGAAGCCGTTATATCGCTGTCTTCAAAGCCACCAGACACCATTGACAAAAACAGTAATTTTACCTCTCAGAACAGGGGAGTACAACCCCACTTATATCCAAAATATCCAAACTAAACCTTTCTGTTATTTCCAAACTTAGCATTGGAACAGTGACATTACTTTAGACTTGACTGGCTGCAATCACCTCTGATGCTATAATGATATACGACTGTATCAATGCTGTGTTTCAAATAGGACTTTTTCATTGTTTTATAGAAGTACAGTGACTCAGGCACCATTTGAAAATAAGTGTTTATACCTTGGCCATTACCTGCAGTGTATTCAGTGCCAGCATCGCCTTCAGAGGGAACATTATATCATCTAAAAGCCCTTTTGTGCCATGGGTACATTTAATGCCTCACTTCTCTCCAGATAAAGGCTTTATTTAAACTCATAAGCATGTGGACATGGATTTTTTTTAATTTTTTTTTATTCAAACGAATAAATATCTGAACTTTATATTTCCTGTCTATTTGAAGATTGTATTCCATGTATCTGCTCTTTGAAAGCATAACAAGCTGTAAAGTTTTTCAGTCCACCTTGTGCATCCAATGATACATAATTTTCCAGAGCAAACAAGTCGGTGGCTTCACGGCTTGTTTCAGAGTCACGCTGAGGTTACTCTATCTCACTTAAGTCTTGTCCTGCCAGAGTTTGTTGGAGTACTCTTATTAAATCGCCATACTGTTGTAGCTCTCTCCATGACCTGCCAAGGATAAAAAATCTGTTTACTGTAAATTGCACCCCACTTCCTCTCAAATACCATCTGCTGCCCGAACCGTGCTTCGCTCACAACCTCTAAAAATAGACCTCCTGATTGGCTCCTGAGGAGACGGGGGGTCCACATCAGCCTCAAACCCCTCATCGCTTGTTTCTGAGCTTGTTTTTGACGTATGGCTGTTTTCATCTCCTCTAGTCCAACATTAAATGCACCAATCTGCTTCATGTCTAATGAAACTGGGGTGTTTGCATTCAGGTGGGACTGAACACAGAGTTGTTAGCTCGTATGTTTGTACATGTATAAAAAGAAAAGTTACGTTCAAATGAAACATATTTTGTGTTTTTATCAACTTTGATTCGGGGCTTCCCTTATACAATCAGCATTAAACTCATGCAGTAGGTAACACAGTGTTCATCATATCCATCATATTACATAGATATGGTGGTATTCAGGTTTTTAACAACATCTTAGTCAGAGAACTTTGTGTTTAAAATTATTACACATGCTTTACAGGAGACAAAAGAAAAGAGAGGCTACATATAAAGACATGGACACACACTATACCATCAGAACATATGCTGCATGTCAGGAAAATGCCAAGTTTCACCGCTATCGTGTTTTCTTCTGTCTGAGCATTGCTGGTGGTGTGGTTAACAATGAAAATAAAGTTTGGAGGATCGTATGTGATCATTAAAATCAAAAGGCTTCACACATTTGGGGGCCTGAATGTGCTCAGCAGAGTTTATGGCGTCACATTAGATATCTTGGTGTAGGTGTGAAGTGGACGGTTGTCCTGAGGGTGGGACCAGAGGAAAGGACATGAAGAAAGGCTTCATCCTGTCAGGAGCATGAATGTGATCAGCGAACTTCATGGGAATGTGTATATTTGTTGAACACAAAATGTCAATTATGTCTCAATTTTGTCAATTTAAAAGATAACTTTGCAAGCAGAATGTAACAGTTTGTCGTAGGTTTGTCGTAGTACCATTTAGTTTCAGTGAACTACATCTCTCGTCTCGAACAACATACGTCACCAGCACCAAGATGGCCGTTGGCATTCTTCCAGAACGGGGGAAAGTGAATACAGAGTTGGTCGGCTCCGTAAGAGCTAACACGAGGAACCGGCTCTACAAGGCTTCTGTGTTAAAGGAGTGTAACGTCAGCTAGCTGGTGTCACTACGTCACTTTTAGGTGTGTCGTCTTTCTAATGATGTATTTTCTCAGTCTGATAATTCAACAGTTTTACAACAAACTGAGACGTTCTTGACTTGCAAAATTATCATCATCATCTGTGTGATTCATGGCGTCATTCAAACGGGATCAAAAAAATAATGTTTCTCTCTCCGTTGACCATATTTTTTCTTCAGTAAGGTCCAATGGTGGTCACAGGAAGGGGCGGGACTTCACCTCTCTATTGAGGGACAATATACATAAGACAGTTTTGGTTGGCAGTGGTATTAAAGAATGAGCACCACAACATACAGTATACACAACCCAAGTCACAATTGACCCTTCCTAAGTCCCGCCCCTTTTCACTCTGTGCTCCAATAACGGTTGAGCAAGCTTTGAACCCGGCAGAACCTCGGTCTACTTTCCCCTTTCCTGTTATATTCAGATAAGCTGCATCTATTCAAAGGTGACATTAATATGTAAGTCACATTACATTGGTTTCACAATCTTCACGGACATATTAATATAATATATAATATATAATATACATGATAAATAACATATAATCACAGTTTCTACGAGTAACTTTCATTTAGTGTTGATTTTCTGCTGGCTTAAGACTTTCCTCTTTGATAACACTTATAGTTAGGGCTGGCCCAAGTCTGGTCCAAGGCAGCCCCTAGTTCTGCTGCCTTGGACCAGCCCCTAGTTCTGCTGCTATAGGCCCAGCAGACTGCCGGGGGACTTCCTATGACACACTGAGCTCCTCTCTCCTTCTCCTCCTGTATATATTCATGTCCCATTCATGCATGTTACTAACTTGATTTCTTCCCCGGAGTCTTTTTGCTTTCTCGTCTCGCAGGTATCCATGGATCGGGGTTACACCTGGATCGGGGTTACACCTGGATCGGGGTTACACCTGGATCGTGGTTGCGTCTGCCTGACACCCACTGCTACCATCATTATTATCAGCCTTTTTATTATTGGTAGTATTAGTTATATTTCTATTATTATCACAGCTATTAATTCTGATAGTTGTATTATCACTCTTTTACATCCACTGCTACTGATTTTTGTACGTACTTTACTGTAGAAACAACATGGTGGCAATTCTTATTTTCAGGTGATTATACACTAAATATAGATACCGTATATATATACAGTGTATATATAGAGAGAGATATAAATTAATATAGATACATATTTATTAATATTATACTGTATTCCATTACACACTGTTCCTTTAAAGACTTGTTAATGTGCAGCTTAGTGCAACATCTGTAAAACTGCTGTGATTGTAACAGACAGATGTGTTTGCTCTACACTGGCAGCATTAGCATCATGATGTGTGTTGTGTGATGGTTGTGTGATGGTTGTGTGATGGTTGTGTGATGGTTGTGTGATGTTGTGTGATGGTTGTGTGATGGTTGTGTGATGGTTGTGTGCTGGTTGTGTGATGGTTGTGTGATGGTTGTGTGATGGTTGTGTGCTGGTTGTGGGGATGTAACACGGATGTGTGTTGTGTGCTGGTTGTGTGATGGTTGTGTGATGGTTGTGTGTTGGTTGTGTGATGGTTGTGTGATGGTTGTGTGATGGTTGTGTGATGGTTGTGTGTTGGTTGTGTGATGGTTGTGTGCTGGTTGTGTGATGGTTGTGTGTTGGTTGTGTGATGGTTGTGTGATGGTTGTGTGATTGTTGTGTGCTGGTAGTGTGATGGTTGTGTGATGGTTGTGTGATGGTTGTGTGATGGTTGTGTGTTGGTTGTGTGATGGTTGTGTGATGGTTGTGTGATGGTTGTGTGATGGTTGTGTGATGTTGTGTGATGGTTGTGTGATGGTTGTGTGATTGTTGTGTGCTGGTAGTGTGATGGTTGTGTGATGGTTGTGTGATGGTTGTGTGATGGTTGTGTTATGTTGTGTGATGGTAGTGTGATGGTTGTTTGATGGTTGTGTGATGGTGGGTGTAACGTGGATGTGAAGACACAACAAAGTGCACGGCGTCTGTGTTGCCGTTCAGCACCGCTCCAGCTCTGCGTATTATTCTCATCATCAGGAGCTGTTTAGTATGCTGCGGGTGTAAATGGGAGATTGGCGGGGCACTGGGTGGCAGAGCGGGCCACTCTGTCATTAATGTGCCCATCGCTGTTATCATACGCCTAATGACATCGCTCTCAGATGGCATGCTGGGAGCCTGACTGCGGGGAGCCCGGCTCAAACGTCTGCAGGCGCCGACGCCTCCCGTCATCAATTCTACACGTCTCTTCACCAAAATCTGAGACCTCCTGATAATGTCTTTCACGGTTCAGAAGTCTTACAGGGCTTCCCTCCCGCCTGGCCTTGAAATGGGCAAATTAATAGTTCCTTTGAAACAAATTGGAATTACACCCCTCGATGCCTTAATGTCAGAATGCGAGAGCGCTGACGTCCCGCGTCTGACTGCTGATGGAATATGAAGATGTGAGAACCACTCTGGAGGGGAGGACGGCGTTTAGATATGCAGGACCCCCTCACACACACATCTTCCTCTCTGCCTGCTCAGCGTGGACCTGTACAGTACCACTGTATCTGTGTGAAGGGAAGGTAGGAAGTGTTTAATCCTCAGCATTAAGAGGGAAACCCTTCGGCCCTGTGAAGCACCATGAGACCGAATAATGCCACGAGTCATTATCCAACACCGTCTGACTATATATCATTTATTAGAGAGCTGTTCACATCAACAAACAGGTTTAAATGACAAAGCAATGTGTCTCTCTCTGAATTTGGATTAGGGTGCAGAGCAGAAAGAGTCTGGTGTCTGCAGGTAGACCAGCAGAGGCAGAACCACCTGGGACATGATGTCGATGTACCTGACTGACGAATAATCTATCAGTTTAAACAAAATCCTTTTCTGCTTCTTCTTCTTCTTCAGGTGTCTCACTGAGAGCTAAACTGATGGAATTATGGAATAGTAAATGCATTTTAAAAGTGTACCTCTAAGTTTATATCCATAGAAAGTGTCTCTGTGGACTGGACTTGAATGAAATCCTCCTAAACGGCAGAACCAGCAGGTAATTGGCTACCTCCGCTAATTATTATGGGATGGTGGGGGGAGAAAACTCATAAGCCCCTTTTAGATTCAGCAGTACTGCCGTAAATCAGATTGACCAACGCAGATGGTACGTGTCCACCGGGGCGTTTTTTTATCGCGATGGGACGCGCTGCTTCCCAGCATTGGACGCTTGATGGGCCGCCACCAGACACAACACGCTCGGCTCCTGATTGGACGAACACTTTCCCTCCGTGAGCTGCTGCTCTCGGCTTTCAAACAGGAAACAACATGGAGGCTCGTTTGGAAACTTTCTTCTCTTATTTCACGACAATAGTTCACTGAAATGTGTTTCTGAAAACATTTGAGGCGAAAAATAATCCGTGTTGATGAATCTGTCTTTATTTTAGATCGACAACGTTTATTTTAAAAGATTCTCGGGAGTTTGGAGACGCGGCGAGTCGCGTTGGACGCCCGTGATTTGCATAAAGTAGACTAGACCTCAACTCTATGCAAATGAGGAGCGGCCGTCGTGACGCTCCGTCTCTGGAATCGCGCCGCCACGCTACCAGAATACATTGCACAGCTGCTTACATAGACAATGAATGGGAAGCGTGGAAAGGACGGAGCCTGTGGACACGTACACGTATTAGTCCTTACCTCGGCGACCCGGAATGTGAATCCGACCCGCGGCCCATTTGCTGCAAGCCATCCCCTCTCTCTCGTGACGTCACCCTTTGATTTGTTGACTGCCATTTTGAAGCCTCGAGTTTGGCATTTTTTGCCGTCGCCATCTTGTTTTTTTTGCAACCAGAAGTGACACCAGAGGGTGGAGCTAAGTACAACCGAACACTTAATTAGACATTTATAGACGACCAACAACTTAATATTAACTTTGATGAAGTAAAAACACACCGTGAAAAGGTTAAAGATGTTAGACGGAAACACGGAAAACTCTCAGAGCGGAGTTAGCGACCTGTCAATCACCAGGTAGCCCCGCCCTAAAGCATCCCCTGCTTTATGGTCTATCTGACTCTAAATGGGACCATAATTTACTAAATGAACATCATGCTGTATTGAAGAAGACTTGAAACATAAACTCATGTTTACAATGTTTACTGAGGTAATAAATCAAGAGAGAAGTAGGCTCATTTTCTCAGAGACTTCTATGAGCCAGAGGAGTCGCCCCCTGCTGGCTGGTAGACAGGATGCAGGTTTAAGACTCTTCAGCTTTGGCTTCACTTCTCAGAACCGGAGGAACCGCCTTGCCGGCTGTCTGTCAATTCAGCTCTGTGACTACCTCCGCTGCCAGCTTAGCAGTGGAGCAACAACGCCCCCCGCCCCCCCGTTACGTCTCCGTACCTTTTATACAGAACAGCGAGGCAGAATAACGGCGTCAGTCACGCCTTGAACAGGCGGCTACAGACATGATGTGATCTGGAAACATGAGGGTAATCTGAGTCCTATTTTGCAGCCTATGATGTTATTCTGGATAGTCTACATAAATATAACTGAAACTTTAACTGCTGCTGTTGTTGTGTCACTACAGTAAGATAGGCCAAGAACCTCAATAGATTTCAAACATTTAACGTGCATCGAGTATCAGTGAAGGAGAAGCAAAAAAACGTTCGCAGTTCAGATTTATTGGCACTTTAAGGGATAATTCCACATTTACTGTGAGTGTGACACTTCTCTGGCCCGACAGCAGTCTCTGGTCAGATCTAATGATCCGTTAGCTCTCTGATAACAGTCATGTAGGCTAAATGTAATCATCACTTCAAATCAAGTTTACATTGCTCTTAATTTTGGGTAAAAATCTGCCATATTTAGTATATGATTACATGTGGTAGTTTGTTGACTACTACTACTACTAGAGAGTTGATTCAGGGAGCTCAGAGACCCGGTCTGGACCACAGACTACCAGCAGGTCAGAGAACCAGAGAAAAAGAAGAAGGATGTAAATACAATCTCTTAGTAGACACATTTCCTCAATATGGAAGATTTTATTACAAATCCAATGACAAAATAGATTGGTACTGTATGTCGCACCTAAAGATACTGTAAATCAAAGATTTAAAAAAATGTTTCTTCTCAACACAAACCTCAATACTTCACATGAGTGTAAATAAGTGAGAACATAAGTAGATATTTAAAATGGGGGAAGTAAGAAGATATGCATGAAATATAAAAATAAAATCCTCCAGTCAAACGTGGAGTGAGACGCGTTCGAAGACGGTGGAAAGCTGCTGACGTCAGAGCGGTGGGAGGAAGAAGACGTGTTCTGTGGACTCGCCCCACGCTGCTGGGTTCATCTTGTAAACAGGACACACTGTCTGATGATCATTAGTGTATGAAAATAGATTGCATGGAAAGTGTCATAAATACATCAGGTGGCTGGTGGCTGGGCGTTAACAGCAGACATGAAGAAGCGTAGTGGTGAGTGTGTGCGTGTGTGTGTGTGTGTGTGTGTGTGTGTGTGTGTGTGTTAGTGTGTGTGTCCATGTGGCTGATGTGCTGCTTCATGAAGATGTCTGAAATCTGAGAGATGTCTGTCTGTCCCTCTGTTCAGCCTCGATCATAAAAAGTACAAACTCCACCCTTGAATCTAGAGATATCAACATTTAAATAGTGTTTTCTAAAATACACCTCTGCTTGCTAAACTATCTGGAGTCACTAACTAACTGCTGGCTGTCTAGAAACTTTGGGAGGCTAGTAGAAAGTTACGTGTGCTGTAGTCAGAACAGAAAAGACTGGAGGTGGTGTCTTTGTGTCCTCTCGCTCAGGTTCAGTTTGGGATCTCCTGCTCTGCTGTTTCCTCTTTAACAGAGTCATCTTCCTCCAGCTGCTCCTCCTCTTCCTCCTGGAAACACAGGACACATCATACAGTCACCTTTAAACATGTCAGTAAACTGACCCTTCACTGCTCTACGACCAAGGTGTTATATTATTATTATTAATATAATACTTCAACACATCCTGACTGACTTTCATAATAGAGACCGAAGTTTGTGTTCGGTCACAAACCTGCAATTAATGTTCGTCTTTTCATTGAAACTGGGTTAACTGTAGCTCACGCAGAAGTCTAAACTATTAGTGAGATGGAGAGAAAAGCCACTGCTGCCCCGTAGTGAGGCTAGAAGGCTAAACTAATAAACATTTTCTCTCCATCTCTGAAACTCTTCGCTGATACTGTCAGACTCTTTTCGATGAGTCCGTCTCTCTTTTTTAGGTTTCTTTGCAGTGTCGGCAGCTGTAGCCGATGCTGTAACATCAACTGTTCCTGCAGAATGTTGTCGCCGTTGAATCAGGCTTTCACCATCTGAAGGGACGTGCACGCACATCTGCATTTCTAGAACAGCCAATAGGAACGCTCTCTCTCCTGTCTCCTGTAACAGGCTAGATCTTCAAAAGCCTGAGGTTACGTTCCCCCAAACATACAAAAACCTGAATGACGGGGGTCACTGCTGGGAAACTAACAAATAAATAAACTGCACACAGAAATAATAATAAAAGGGTCCCTTTTGGTTCTAAAAGGAGGCTGAGGGAATATAACTCCCCACAGCCGCCCACTAAATCTACCAGACATGATAGACCAACAAAAAAGGTATCGGACCAATATGAGATGTAAGTTGGGAGTCACTGAGGGGGGGGGGCACAACAGAGAAGTAGAGGCTAAAGATGTGCACACTCAAAATCAAAACCCCACAAAACCCAACATAAACCCAGAGAGCCAACTGAAGGTGCTGACCCTCTGCAGACACACAACCAACTGATATAATATGAATGAATGAATGAAATGAAATATATTCCTACCCCTGCTTTAACCATAACCACAAACTGTCCCTAACCTTAAAGGTGAATTGTGTAAGATCTGGTCACCTGCTCCAAACTATTAGGTGACAACATTTCACCTCTACTACTGGGTCCATACAACCTAAATTTACAGTCATCAGTTATAAAAAAAAAAAAAGCCAACTACTAACTAACAGCAGGGCAAGAAGACACAAAATCTGACCAAACTGCTGAAACTCTGGGAGCCGGTGAAAATCAATCAATTAATTAATTAAACTTTATTTATATAGCATCTTTCAAACAAGTCAAATGCAATTCAAAGTGCTGGACAGACGATTGACAAAAATGTAGATTTAGAGACTAATGCACACCAAAACAACTAATATAAAAGTTTATTGAATAAGAAAGCAATAAGAGATGGGTATAAAAGATATATAAAATACAAGGAAATAAAAATAACAATAAAAAAAAAAAAAAAAAAATTATGAAACTACACAAAATAAGCAGATTGTATTAAAAAATAGAAATTTTAATAAAATAAAAACAGAATAAAAGAGATAATAATGATCAGCATTAAAATGTTGATTAAATGAAATAGAGTAAAATAAACACTATAATGATGATGATAAATAAAATAAGTATAAACAATAAAACCATAAAATTATAAAACACCACATAAAAGCCAGACTGAATAGATGGGTTTTTAGTTTGCGTTTAAAAATCTCAATATTTTTAGCTCCTCTGGAAGGTTGTTCCAGCGGCTGAAAGCAGCATCACCAGATGTTTCTGTTCTACTCTGTGGAACAACTAAAGGAGAAGAACCGGAGGATCTGAGGAGCCTTCCTGGTTCATAAACCTAAAGCATTTCTGCAAGGTAGTCTGGTGCACGGCCATGTAGTGCCTTATAAAGTAATAAAAGAATTTAAAAATCAATACGAAAACTAACAGGTAACCAGTGTAAAGACTTTAAAATAGACATAATGTGTGCTCTGCTCTCCTTTCGGTTTCAGTCAGCACTCGTGCAGCAGAATTTTGAATTAATTGTAGCTGATTTATTGTATTCTTTGGTCGACCAGACAGGAGAGCGTTACAGTAGTCCAGCCTACTAGTTATAAAAGCATCAGTCTCTCTGTGTTGCTCAGAGAGAGAAAATGACACAGGTATTTTATAATCTTCATTAGCGGCGTCGGCCTGTAGTTTCCGTTAGCCATCTGTGTGTTTACTGCGACACTAACCGGGGCTGGACGCTCCGTTTACGTTCAGTTTGTTTATTGGATTAAATCCAAAACGGCAGAAACGAGAAAACAACGGCTGTTGCGGACCTTGTTGACCCGGGCGACGTCCGAGCCAGTGTGACTTTCATTCTTGTGTGCATTCCTCCAGATCAGTGAATGTAAATGGGTTCTATGGGTACCCACGAGTCTCCCCTTTACAGACATGCCCACTTTATGATAATCACATGCAGTTTGGGGCAAAAAACATGCAGTTTTTTTGCATGTAGTATCAATGTGTTATTTCCCCCAATTCTAAAAAATAGTTTCTGTCCCTAAACAGTGTTGAATTACATAAATTGGGTATCACTGTAAAGCTGAGACTCTTGTGGATCCAATGATCATTGTTTAATCAATTCTCCAGTGGTAAAAAAAAATATTAAATTTAGCACCAAATCTGTGTAACAGGTGGTATCAACACCAAAAAGCCCTTCAGTTCTCTATTGGCCAGTCAGCTTCTGTGACTCTGTGTGGTTACAGATGCTAGCAGGAGGGTTAGGGGGCTAGGGCGTTAGGGTTAGGGGGTTAGGGCTAGGGGGTTAGGGTTAGGGGGTTAGGGCTAGGGCTAGGGCGTTAGGGTTAGGGCTAGGGTTAGGGCTAGGGCGTTAGGGTTAGGGCTAGGGTTAGGACTAGGGCGTTAGGGTTAGGGCTAGGGCTAGGGTGTTAGGGTTAGGGCTAGGGGGTTA
This sequence comes from Sebastolobus alascanus, assembly GCA_916701645.2. Classification (NCBI taxonomy): domain Eukaryota; kingdom Metazoa; phylum Chordata; class Actinopteri; order Perciformes; family Sebastidae; genus Sebastolobus; species Sebastolobus alascanus. The sequence goes on along the minus strand of CAKAOJ020000138.1, from coordinate 1,059,035 downwards.
GGGTTAGGGTTAGGGCTAGGGCTAGGGCTAGGGCGTTAGGGTTAGGGTTAGGGTTAGGGGGTTAGGGGGTTAGGGCTAGGGTTAGGGCTAGGGTCCTGCAGCAGGACTGCAGCTCTCTATTGGTGTCTGACAGTTACAGGCCTCTGTAGCACAGGCAGAGATCATGGGAATGAGAAATGTGAGCTAAATAGTATTATGTCAGATTGTAGAGTGGACTGATGGACTTGTGGAGGAATGTATTTTTTACTGGTTGCCATTAAATTTTATATATACATTTTTTAATGAATAGATGTTTTATGTACTGTATACTTAAAACATACTAGATCACAGTATTAAGATGCAGCTTCTGATTAAGTTTCATCAGAATCAGGGTGATGGTGTTGGCTTTACTGTATCTGATTGATGAATAATAATTAACTAAAAACTAGGGCTGCACAATGAATCAGGATTCTATCGAAATCACAATATGGCCTATTGCAATATTTATTAAAGGCCAAATGAATTTCAAAAAGGCATTTTAAATTACATATTCTTAAGAAAACATCTTTGTTTCATACAGATCCCTGCGAGAATCACACCATAATCATTTTAATGTTTTTCAATGAAAATGAGAATGATGATATAAAGATTATCTCTAATATCATAAATCATATTGCAATATCAATCAAAATAATCTCAAGGATCACTCAGCCCTAATAAAATTGTTGTATTGCCCACCTTATACTGTGTTTTTACCATTATTCTGCTCTATGGTACTGTATGTCCTGGACACAGTTACACAAAGAACATTAACTCTTTTAGAAATGATGAAACATTTCCCAGATTTGTGTGTGAGTTTTACAGCCAACAAAAAGAAAGTGACACCCAGAGAGCAGAGAGTCGAGGTGGGATCAACCGAGGAGCCAGCTGATTTAGTAAAACAGACAAAGTGAAAGTGACAGTGGTGAGAGCTGCAGCGGTGATTAAACGACTCTGACAGATACAATTATCCCCCCCTCCAGAGGTTAATAAACACATCTACACACCAGAATGTGTGATCACCAGGTGAGGACCTGCAGCCTCCGACGCCTCATGAATCCACATTCCTCCAGCTAGCTGTTAGCTGCTAATTCTCTGTCAATCACAGATGGTTTCACTCCCATACGGAGTCTTGGTGTACTCACATAAATGTACATATATTATTTCATGAATACTGTACACTTTTCACAATCTGGTCCATGCCTACAGAAAATGTTGGAAATTCAAACGTACTTTCAAAAAACCAAACCACACCGTATCACTGGGTGATGTTGGCGCATCCCGACTGTGTGCTCGCTAATTAAAAAACAGAATACGTCTTTTAACAATAGATTGTGAACTGGCAGACTCATTTAACATCATTAGACTAGAAAAAAAGACTTTCCAAATCATTTGGTCTAAAGATTCTTTAGGTTGATATTATATCTGGAAAAGCATTTACCTATACTTAAGATATGTTCTCTAAACTCTTAGCACAGCAACACACCTGCATCACACAATAACCAAATCAAAACCACATTTTGTTCATGAAATACCAACCTCTACATTTCAAAATGCAAAATAACGTTCTCTGTACACTAACTATCAAACACGCCAAACCTGGACTGTTTTATATCCAAGAGGAACATAAAGTCAATCATAGCACTTAACTGCTTTACTGCTCATGTTTCAGTTCTACCTGCAACAACATGAACTCCATAGTTTTTATAATTCACTTTCCTTTTACTGTAAACTGGAAAGATATTGACAGATTTGAACTTCCTGGATCAATAACTCATAACAGAAACGTTGCTAAAACACCAACGAAAGCTCCGGGATCTGGGAAGTTCAAATCTGTCAATATCTTTCCAACTTTATCGAAGTTAGTTTTTCTGCATTCATGTCTTCTTCCCTGAGAAACACTCTGTTATTGTTTCAACAAACTACGTACTGATCCATGTCCATTACCTTCAGTTACACAGCAGCACCATACTTTATTTTCTCTCAAACGCAGCACCGTCCTCATACGCAGCACCGTCCTCATACGCAGCACCGTCCTCATACGCAGCACCGTCCTCATACGTAACACCGTCCTCATACGCAGCACCATCCTCATACGTAACACCGTCCTCATACGCAGCACCGTCCTCATACGCAGCAACGTCCTCATACGCAGCACCGTCCTCATACGCAGCACCGTCCTCATACGCAGCACCGTCCTCATACGCAGCAACGTCCTCATACGCAGCAACGTCCTCATACGCAGCACCGTCCTCATACGTAACACCGTCCTCATACGCAGCACCGTCCTCATACGTAACACCGTCCTCATACGCAGCACCGTCCTCATACGCAGCACCGTCCTCATACGCGCTCTTACACAACTTCCGGTTGCAGAATATGAAAAAACGGGCGTTTTTTCGTTTCGGTCTTCTAGTGATTTTATTTTTGTTTTTAGAAATAGAAAATGAAAATCAACCCGTCTTTTAAGTTTAGTTCATCCCTTTTTGACCCTGATAAAGAACATTTTAATTTTTGTATTCTAAAATGAAAATCAAATAACCACTAATTTTTTTGTATTTTAATATCCTTTTGTGAAAGGAGAATCAAATGATCAAAAGATACACTGACCAAGATATTCTCTAAAAGTGAATGAGTCATCTTTACTTTATAGAATGTGACAGAATCGCAGCAGTAAAAACTGTATTAGAAACATGAAACTGCAGCCAGTGATAAACAAAAAATCCAACATAGATACATTCTACCTGCTGCAGGAAAGGCTGTGAAAGCCACTCCACTCTAAACCAAAATTTGGATGCAAAATTGTGAAACGTTTGCATGCAATGGAGTCTCTGAGCTCTCGGGGTGATGACCATGTTTTCATCATTCTACAGATAAATAAAGTATTTAGTTCAGCCGATCTCGGTGAGACAACGAGAGGACGGTGGGTTTCACCAACAGGCAGTGTGTGTTTGATGAGGGCCCTTCTACTCAGCCACTCACTACTTATACTGGTTCACCTCCTTTGTTCCTTTGTTGGCTCATCATCACGATGCAGTTCCTTGCTGCCTGCCTGTTACCTGTCTGCCATTTGGACTTTAATCACTGTATACCTTTTGGAAAATAAATCACTGAATTCATCCTGCTGCTTCCTGATCCGTCTGCATTTGGGTCCAAACCTGTGCCAGGCTGTGATGAGCAAACTGTGGATGAAATGCACCGGATTGTCTTTACTAGTTACAGGAAGATTCCCAGCGAGGCTTTAGTAAAACAGAATATCATGTGAAGCACCGTTTGATAATTCAGATTGAAATTTAAAGTGTCGCATGACGATGAAGATGAACTGAACTCGTGTATTTCCTGGATCTTAGTGTAAATAAATCAGAGTGTAGGATGTGCGGAGCCATAAGGCATTTGTAGAAACAGTAAATTAAGGTTAGGGATAATGCAGAGGACGGCCCTGATATATTATCTCTTTACTAACAGGAACCTTGTCTGGGCCTCCGGAGCGGTCTTGATATGCAGTCTCTCTCCTGGAGAAAAATGTGCTACTTTTTCCTGAACTCTGGATACTTTGCAGTGCCGGTCCATAGGGCTGATATAAATCTAGCTGTGGGGTGACACCTCATGAACTCCGCCATCGTATACACCCGTGCCATCCACCAAATCTCCCTGACAAGCCTGCCAATTTTCCAATTACCTGTGGCGCCATCCGTTATCGGAGGGCCAGTCAGCTCTTAAATGGGAAACAAGAGGGGAGGAGGGGCCAACGCATGCTAACTATCTCATAAAGCCAGAGATGTGCCTCCTGTGCCTCCTCCTCTGATTTAGTGTGTGTCCCTGGGGAGCAGGGTGACACCAGTCCTCCTGGCCTCTCGAGGCCTTCACAGGATTTCTCATGTGCTCTTTATCCTCCCCACTCCAGCCCCTCAGCCACCTATCACACTCGTCTCTGCCTGAGGGGGGGCAGACAGGTGTCGGCACTCCACAGCTTCACTGTTGCTGGTATTATCCTGCAGTCTGTCTGCAGCCTGCAGAGCCCCCCCCCCCACGGCCCTATCTTCATCTGTTTTCATGTTTCTTTGACTCTCAGTGAAACGCTGTGCTGGGAGTGATACTACAGCTTAAGATTGCCTTCCGTTAGGGCCCCCTCATTTATCTGCCCTTATAGTCGGGCTTATGGAGTGAGTCTACACAAATTGCCTGTGCAGCGTGCAATTTAAAGTGTCAGAGAGACGGAGAAGACGAGCTGTTAGTCATATCTGAAATGCACGTCACCTGGGGAGTATCTCAAGAGTTGTTTGGGGAGGGGTGTAACTCCTGTTTGAGAGCACATACCGTGTCATTACATGTGTCACAGTATTATTAATGTGTACTGAAATAACTATGCTGCCATTAAAAGATGATCTAGACCTGTTTACATTATTTAAAGCTGCATTACCTGACTCCCTGGCCAGTTCGGGGCATCAGAATAAGATGTAAGACCAATAGATTGCGACATATCGCCTTATAAATGTGGGAAATGTATATGGAAAAAAATAATATGGAGTTGTGCTGGTGTCCACTTAGCACTTAGAAATATTGCAATTAAAATCTAATCTCTTCGCTTGCCGTTAAACTGTTATTGGGCTTTTATTCTGAAAGGGGTCAGTGCTGTGCTCATTGGTGATGATAATAAACTGTATTTTTTATATAACACTGTAACTTTATTCATACATTCATGTTCTTTACATCGTTCTCCTTCTGTTGTTACTGCTACTATTGTTGTAACCTGTATCTGTGGTACGCATGACAGACCGTAAAACTTCCAGCTTTGGACCCTGAAAACATGAGTAATTACAGTTCCATCACATGGCAATTCAGAAAGCGTGACCAACAGTAGAACTGTATTACTGCTCATAGACATCTATGTGTGTATCTACTGTATGTGTTGTGCCCTATACAGCACACTTCTTCTGACGATGCCGCTATTAAAGATTCGGCCTTTGACCTTTGGTATCTGTGTCTACAATCCAACACTGACATCTTGGTGTTAAAAACTATAATGCTAGCTAACGTCACAGCTGGTGCAGTGGGCTACTTCAGAGCGTCAACAGCATTGTACTGACACTAAATGTGTTATATTTAACAAGACATGGACTCCAGGTCGTGAAGTCAAGCTGTGTGTTTAGTCTGCAAGGAGCAAGTCGCTGTGTTAAAAAATTACACTTCAGCGTCACTACAAGGCAAAACTTGACGAAAAATACAAGAACATGTCGCCCGATAAGAAGAGAATCCGAAGCGTTGCTAATTATGTCACGTGTGTCACGGCAGCCTAAACAATTACTCATGTGCCCACCCCCTTTGGTTTTAGTCTCCATCAACTTCTGAGAAAAATATCTTTAGCTGCTAAATGCTTTACTTTGTTCACCAGCTAGCTGCTAACTCTGTCTGTCTGCTGCTGGGCAGCTAGTGTACTGTAGACTGTCTGCTGGTGGGCAGCAAGTGTACTGTAGACTGTCTGCTGTTAGGCAGCTAGTGTACTGTAGACTGTCTGCTGTTAGGCAGCTAGTGTACTGTAGACTGTCTGCTGCTGGGCAGCTAGTGTACTGTAGGCTGTCTGCTGTTAGGCAGCTAGTGTACTGTAGGCTGTCTGCTATTAGGCAGCTAGTGTACTGTAGACTGTCTGCTGCTGGGCAGCTAGTGTACTGTAGGCTGTCTGCTGTTAGGCAGCTAGTGTACTGTAGGCTGTCTGCTGTTAGGCAGCTAGTGTACTGTAGGCTGTCTGCTGTTAGGCAGCTAGTGTACTGTAGACTGTCTGCTGTTAGGCAGCTAGTGTACTGTAGGCTGTCTGCTGCTGGGCAGCTAGTGTACTGTAGGCTGTCTGCTGTTAGGCAGCTAGTGTACTGTAGGCTGTCTGCTGTTAGGCAGCTAGTGTACTGTAGGCTGTCTGCTGTTAGGCAGCTAGTGTACTGTAGACTGTCTGCTGTTAGGCAGCTAGTGTACTGTAGACTGTCTGCTGCTGGGCAGCTAGTGTACTGTAGGCTGTCTGCTGTTAGGCAGCTAGTGTACTGTAGGCTGTCTGCTGTTAGGCAGCTAGTGTACTGTGCTGTCTGCTGTTAGGCAGTCTAGTGTACTGTAGGCTGTCTGCTGTTAGGCAGCTAGGAGGCTAGGCAGCTAGTGTACTGTAGGCTGTCTGCTGTTAGGCAGCTAGTGTACTGTAGACTGTCTGCTACTGGGCAGCTAGTGTACTGTAGGCTGTCTGCTGTTAGGCAGCTAGTGTACTGTAGGCTGTCTGCTGTTAGGCAGCTAGTGTACTGTAGGCTGTCTGCTGTTAGGCAGCTAGTGTACTGTAGGCTGTCTGCTATTAGGCAGCTAGTGTACTGTAGACTGTCTGCTGTTAGGCAGCTAGTGTACTGTAGACTGTCTGCTGTTAGGCAGCTAGTGTACTGTAGACTGTCTGCTGCTGGGCAGCTAGTGTACTGTAGGCTGTCTGCTGTTAGGTAGGTAGTGTACTGTAGGCTGTCTGCTGTTAGGCAGCTAGTGTACTGTAGGCTGTCTGCTGTTAGGCAGCTAGTGTACTGTAGGCTGTCTGCTGTTAGGCAGCTAGTGTACTGTAGGCTGTCTGCTATTAGGCAGCTAGTGTACTGTAGGCTGTCTGCTGCTGGGCAGCTAGTGTACTGTAGGCTGTCTGCTGTTAGGCAGCTAGTGTACTGTAGGCTGTCTGCTGCTGGGCAGCTAGTGTACTGTAGGCTGTCTGCTGTTAGGCAGCTAGTGTACTGTAGACTGTCTGCTGTTAGGCAGCTAGTGTACTGTAGGCTGTCTGCTGTTAGGCAGCTAGTGTACTGTAGGCTGTCTGCTGCTGGGCAGCTAGTGTACTGTAGGCTGTCTGCTGTTAGGCAGCTAGTGTACTGTAGGCTGTCTGCTGTTAGGCAGCTAGTGTACTGTAGGCTGTCTGCTGTTAGGCAGCTAGTGTACTGTAGGCTGTCTGCTGCTGGGAGCTAGTGTACTGTAGGCTGTCTGCTGTTAGGCAGCTAGTGTACTGTAGGCTGTCTGCTGTTAGGCAGCTAGTGTACTGTAGGCTGTCTGCTGTTAGGCAGCTAGTGTACTGTAGACTGTCTGCTGCTGGGCAGCTAGTGTACTGTAGGCTGTCTGCTGTGGGCAGCTAGTGTACTGTAGGCTGTCTGCTGTTAGGCAGCTAGTGTACTGTAGGCTGTCTGCTGTTAGGCAGCTAGTGTACTGTAGGCTGTCTGCTGTTAGGCAGCTAGTGTACTGTAGGCTGTCTGCTGTTAGGCAGCTAGTGTACTGTAGGCTGTCTGCTGTTAGGCAGCTAGTGTACTGTAGACTGTCTGCTGTTAGGCAGCTAGTGTACTGTAGGACTGTCTGCTGTTAGGCAGCTAGTGTACTGTAGACTGTCTGCTGTTAGGCAGCTAGTGTACTGTAGGACTGTCTGCTGTTAGGCAGCTAGTGTACTGTAGGCTGTCTGCTGTTAGGCAGCTAGTGTACTGTAGGCTGTCTGCTGTTAGGCAGCTAGTGTACTGTAGGCTGTCTGCTGCTAGGCAGCTAGTGTACTGTAGGCTGTCTGCTGTTAGGCAGCTAGTGTACTGTAGGCTGTCTGCTGTTAGGCAGCTAGTGTACTGTAGGCTGTCTGCTGTTAGGCAGCTAGTGTACTGTAGGCTGTCTGCTATTAGGCAGCTAGTGTACTGTAGCTGTCTGCTGTAGGCAGCTAGTGTACTGTAGGACTGTCTGCTGTTAGGCAGCTAGTGTACTTTAGGCTGTCTGCTGCTGGGCAGCTAGTGTACTGTAGGCTGTCTGCTGTTAGGCAGCTAGTGTACTGTAGACTGTCTGCTGCTGGGCAGCTAGTGTACTGTAGGCTGTCTGCTGTTAGGAAGCTAGTGTACTGTAGCTGTCTGCTGCTAGGCAGCTAGTGTACTGTAGGCTGTCTGCTGTTAGGCAGCTAGTGTACTGTAGGCTGTCTGCTGTTAGGCAGCTAGTGTACTGTAGGCTGTCTGCTGTTAGGCAGCTAGTGTACTGTAGGCTGTCTGCTGTTAGGCAGCTAGTGTACTGTAGGCTGTCTGCTGCTTGGCAGCTAGTGTACTGTAGACTGTCTGCTGTTAGGCAGCTAGTGTACTGTAGGCTGTCTGCTGTTAGGCAGCTAGTGTACTGTAGGCTGTCTGCTGTTAGGCAGCTAGTGTACTGTAGGCTGTCTGCTGCTGGGCAGCTAGTGTACTGTAGGCTGTCTGCTGTTGGCAGCTAGTGTACTGTAGTCTGTCTGCTGTTAGGCAGCTAGTGTACTGTAGGCTGTCTGCTGTTAGGCAGCTAGTGTACTGTAGACTGTCTGCTGTTAGGCAGCTAGTGTACTGTAGGCTGTCTGCTGCTGGGCAGCTAGTGTACTGTAGGCTGTCTGCTGTTAGGCAGCTAGTGTACTGTAGCTGTCTGCTGTTAGGCAGCTAGTGTACTGTAGGCTGTCTGCTGTTAGGCAGCTAGTGTACTGTAGGCTGTCTGCTGTTGGCAGCTAGTGTACTGTAGCTGTCTGCTGTTGGCAGCTAGTGTACTGTAGGCTGTCTGCTGTTAGGCAGCTAGTGTACTGTAGGCTGTCTGCTGTTAGGCAGCTAGTGTACTGTAGGCTGTCTGCTGTTAGGCAGCTAGTGTACTGTAGGCTGTCTGCTGTTAGGCAGCTAGTGTACTGTAGGCTGTCTGCTGTAGGGCAGCTAGTGTACTGTAGGCTGTCTGCTGTTAGGCAGCTAGTGTACTGTAGGCTGTCTGCTGTTAGGCAGCTAGTGTACTGTAGGCTGTCTGCTGTTAGGCAGCTAGTGTACTGTAGCTGTCTGCTGTTAGGCAGCTAGTGTACTGTAGGCTGTCTGCTGTTAGGCAGCTAGTGTACTGTAGGCTGTCTGCTGTTAGGCAGCTAGTGTACTGTAGGCTGTCTGCTGTTAGGCAGCTAGTGTACTGTAGGCTGTCTGCTGTTAGGCAGCTAGTGTACTGTAGGCTGTCTGCTGTTAGGCAGCTAGTGTACTGTAGACTGTCTGCTGTTAGGCAGCTAGTGTACTGTAGGCTGTCTGCTGCTGGGCAGCTAGTGTACTGTAGGCTGTCTGCTGTTAGGCAGCTAGTGTACTGTAGGCTGTCTGCTGCTGGGCAGCTAGTGTACTGTAGGCTGTCTGCTGTTAGGCAGCTAGTGTACTGTAGGCTGTCTGCTGTTAGGCAGCTAGTGTACTGTAGGCTGTCTGCTGTTAGGCAGCTAGTGTACTGTAGGCTGTCTGCTGTTAGGCAGCTAGTGTACTGTAGGCTGTCTGCTGTTAGGCAGCTAGTGTACTGTAGGCTGTCTGCTGTTAGGCAGCTAGTGTACTGTAGACTGTCTGCTGTTAGGCAGCTAGTGTACTGTAGACTGTCTGCTGTTAGGCAGCTAGTGTACTGTAGACTGTCTGCTGTTAGGCAGCTAGTGTACTGTAGACTGTCTGCTGTTAGGCAGCTAGTGTACTGTAGGCTGTCTGCTGTTAGGCAGCTAGTGTACTGTAGGCTGTCTGCTGTTAGGCAGCTAGTGTACTGTAGACTGTCTGCTGTTAGGCAGCTAGTGTACTGTAGGCTGTCTGCTGTTAGGCAGCTAGTGTACTGTAGGCTGTCTGCTGTTAGGCAGCTAGTGTACTGTAGGCTGTCTGCTGTTAGGCAGCTAGTGTACTGTAGGCTGTCTGCTGCTTGGCAGCTAGTGTACTGTAGGCTGTCTGCTGTTAGGCAGCTAGTGTACTGTAGGCTGTCTGCTGTTAGGCAGCTAGTGTACTGTAGGCTGTCTGCTGTTAGGCAGCTAGTGTACTGTAGACTGTCTGCTGTTAGGCAGCTAGTGTACTGTAGGCTGTCTGCTGTTAGGCAGCTAGTGTACTGTAGGCTGTCTGCTGCTGGGCAGCTAGTGTACTGTAGGCTGTCTGCTGTTAGGCAGCTAGTGTACTGTAGGCTGTCTGCTGTTAGGCAGCTAGTGTACTGTAGACTGTCTGCTGTTAGGCAGCTAGTGTACTGTAGGCTGTCTGCTGTTAGGCAGCTAGTGTACTGTAGGCTGTCTGCTGTTAGGCAGCTAGTGTACTGTAGGCTGTCTGCTGTTAGGCAGCTAGTGTACTGTAGGCTGTCTGCTGTTAGGCAGCTAGTGTACTGTAGGCTGTCTGCTGTTAGGCAGCTAGTGTACTGTAGGCTGTCTGCTGCTGGGCAGCTAGTGTACTGTAGGCTGTCTGCTGTTAGGCAGCTAGTGTACTGTAGGCTGTCTGCTGCTGGGCAGCTAGTGTACTGTAGGCTGTCTGCTGTTAGGCAGCTAGTGTACTGTAGGCTGTCTGCTGTTAGGCAGCTAGTGTACTGTAGGCTGTCTGCTGCTGGGCAGCTAGTGTACTGTAGGCTGTCTGCTGCTGGGCAGCTAGTGTACTGTAGGCTGTCTGCTGTTAGGCAGCTAGTGTACTGTAGGCTGTCTGCTGTTAGGCAGCTAGTGTACTGTAGGCTGTCTGCTGTTAGGCAGCTAGTGTACTGTAGACTGTCTGCTGTTAGGCAGCTAGTGTACTGTAGGCTGTCTGCTGTTAGGCAGCTAGTGTACTGTAGGCTGTCTGCTGTTAGGCAGCTAGTGTACTGTAGACTGTCTGCTGTTAGGCAGCTAGTGTACTGTAGGCTGTCTGCTGTTAGGCAGCTAGTGTACTGTAGACTGTCTGCTGTTAGGCAGCTAGTGTACTGTAGACTGTCTGCTGTTAGGCAGCTAGTGTACTGTAGGCTGTCTGCTGTTAGGCAGCTAGTGTACTGTAGGCTGTCTGCTGTTAGGCAGCTAGTGTACTGTAGGCTGTCTGCTGTTAGGCAGCTAGTGTACTGTAGCTGTCTGCTGTAGGCAGCTAGTGTACTGTAGGCTGTCTGCTGTTAGGCAGCTAGTGTACTGTAGACTGTCTGCTGTTAGGCAGCTAGTGTACTGTAGACTGTCTGCTGTTAGGCAGCTAGTGTACTGTAGGCTGTCTGCTGTTAGGCAGCTAGTGTACTGTAGGCTGTCTGCTGTTAGGCAGCTAGTGTACTGTATGCTGTCTGCTCTTAGGCAGCTAGTGTACTGTAGGCTGTCTGCTGTTAGGCAGCTAGTGTACTGTAGGCTGTCTGCTGTTAGGCAGCTAGTGTACTGTAGGCTGTCTGCTGTTAGGGCAGCTAGTGTACTGTAGGCTGTCTGCTGTTAGGCAGCTAGTGTACTGTAGGCTGTCTGCTGTTAGGCAGCTAGTGTACTGTAGGCTGTCTGCTGTTAGGCAGCTAGTGTACTGTAGACTGTCTGCTGTTAGGCAGCTAGTGTACTGTAGGCTGTCTGCTGTTTGGCAGCTAGTGTACTGTAGGCTGTCTGCTGCTGGGCAGCTAGTGTACTGTAGGCTGTCTGCTGTTAGGCAGCTAGTGTACTGTAGGCTGTCTGCTGTTAGGCAGCTAGTGTACTGTAGGCTGTCTGCTGTTAGGCAGCTAGTGTACTGTAGGCTGTCTGCTGTTAGGCAGCTAGTGTACTGTAGGCTGTCTGCTGTTTGGCAGCTAGTGTACTGTAGGCTGTCTGCTGTTAGGCAGCTAGTGTACTGTAGGCTGTCTGCTGTTAGGCAGCTAGTGTACTGTAGGCTGTCTGCTGTTAGGCAGCTAGTGTACTGTAGGCTGTCTGCTGCTGGGCAGCTAGTGTACTGTAGGCTGTCTGCTGTTAGGCAGCTAGTGTACTGTAGGGCTGTCTGCTGCTGGGCAGCTACGTGTATGTAGGCTGTCTGCGCTGGGCAGCTTGTGTACGTAGGCGGTCTGCTGTTTAGGCAGCTAGTGTACTAGTAGATGTTGTGATGGGCTGCTAGTGTACTGTAGGCTGTCATTGTGTTAGGCAGCTGTGTATGTAGGCTGTCTGTTGACTGGGCAGCTACTGTACTGTAGGCTGTCTGCTGCTGGGCAGCTAGTGTACTGTAGGCTGTCTGCTGTTAGGCAGCTAGTGTACTGTAGGCTGTCTGCTGCTGGGCTGCTACTGTACTGTAGGCTGTCTGCTGATGGGCAGCTAGTGTACTGTAGGCTGTCTGCTGCTGGGCAGCTAGTGTACTGTAGGCTGTCTGCTGTTAGGCAGCTAGTGTACTGTAGGCTGTCTGCTGTTAGGCAGCTAGTGTACTGTAGACTGTCTGCTGTTAGGCAGCTAGTGTACTGTAGACTGTCTGCTGTTAGGCAGCTAGTGTACTGTAGGTTGTCTGCTGCTGGGCAGCTAGTGTACTGTAGGCTGTCTGCTGCTGGGCAGCTAGTGTACTGTAGGCTGTCTGCTGTTAGGCAGCTAGTGTACTGTAGGCTGTCTGCTGTTAGGCAGCTAGTGTACTGTAGGCTGTCTGCTGCTGGGCAGCTAGTGTACTGTAGGCTGTCTGCTGTTGGGCAGCTAGTGTACTGTAGGCTGTCTGCTGCTGGGCAGCTAGTGTACTGTAGGCTGTCTGCTGCTGGGCAGCTAGTGTACTGTAGGCTGTCTGCTGCTGGGCAGCTAGTGTACTGTAGGCTGTCTGCTGTTAGGCAGCTAGTGTACTGTAGACTGTCTGCTGCTGGGCAGCTAGTGTACTGTAGGCTGTCTGCTGTTAGGCAGCTAGTGTACTGTAGGCTGTCTGCTGCTGGGCTGCTACTGTACTGTAGGCTGTCTGCTGCTGGGCAGCTAGTGTACTGTAGGCTGTCTGCTGTTAGGCAGCTAGTGTACTGTAGGCTGTCTGCTGCTGGGCTGCTACTGTACTGTAGGCTGTCTGCTGATGGGCAGCTAGTGTACTGTAGGCTGTCTGCTGTTAGGCAGCTAGTGTACTGTAGGCTGTCTGCTGCTGGGCAGCTAGTGTACTGTAGGCTGTCTGCTGCTGGGCAGCTAGTGTACTGTAGGCTGTCTGCTGCTGGGCAGCTAGTGTACTGTAGGCTGTCTGCTGTCGGTGGACACAGAGTTGATCAGAGCTGTGAGACTGAATACTACAGTACATTCTGCACGCTGAAAAACTAAAACAATGAGCTGAAAAGATGCTAAAACGCCCTGTAGTGCTGAGGGGAACTGCAGAGTTGGTAGCTGGATTTGTTGTTTCAAATTACACATATCTGATTCATTGTTAAAGTTACTACGAGGAACTCTCATTTTGTGTTGATTTTGGCCTCTGTGGACGGAAGCGGTCGTGTTTCCATGAGCACCAGCACCTCGTGTCGTGTGCCTCGTGTAAAGATCTGCAGCTGTCAGACTCCCTTTAGAAAACCTCTCATTTTACTGCAGCAGGTTCTGACAGTCTGCCACGCTCAGTCCTGGTTCTGGTTCTCCCATGCCTCCCTTTCCTCCAGCGGGCCTAGCATAATAGCCTGGGCCTCCAGCAGCGTGGTGTCGGTGTTGGCTTCCAGGCCGTTCCTGCAGCCGGAACGGACCCTGCTGCCCCGCTGCAGCTTCTCTCCATCTGCCAGCACACGCAGTGGAACTAACCGCCGAAGTCCATGTACCGATTGTCCTGGATCACTTGAAAGATCCTCCCGACCACCACCTTGTCTTTGGCCGGTCCCATCCGGATCAGCAGGGACCGGCGGAGCAGCGAGGTGAAGCTCTGCTCCTGGCTGGAAAAGGACCCGCTGCTGCCGGCCTCCGACTGCAGGTCAAAGACGGCAGCGAAACCGGATCTGGGTCTGTCTGGGTCTGGAGTCTGAACGATGACGAGCATCAGGAGCAACTATATAGAAACAGTCAATCTTCTCTCTGATGGTCTGGTTTACTGATGTAGGTCACAGAGAGGCTTCAGGACTACATTGAGTCTGTTTCAGAACCAGTTAAAAGTTCCTCACAGTAACTTTAACATTAAAATATGGAGCTTTAAACATTGGCCAACAAATACAGAACATTCAGAAAGTATTCAGACCCATTCACTTTATAATATATTTCTAATTATGTAGCAGCCCAATGCTAAAATCGTTTAAATCAATTATATTTTGTGAATCTATGAAAAACAAAAAAATTAAATATAGGGAGGGAAATATAAGACAGAATGTTCTACTTAAAAATATGTTCATATGTCTAATGCAGATGTATTTAGTTAATTATTTATATATAATTCAGATTTTTTACATTACTGAGTTGGTATATACAGTATATGGTGAAAGATGTTCAATCAATGTCTCCTCTGTCTATAGTACCTGAATTAAACAAAGCTTGTGCTATTTATTTATATATGTTTGTGTATGAGAATTAATTTTTTTGGTTTGTTTTTTACATTTTATTTTCACCTGATGGTTCTACACATCGGGTCGGAGCAGCTTTCACTAACTGAAGAATACTGACTCAGTTTCTGTTGGACTGATTACATGGATAATAATAATTATTATATATAAGATAATGCTAATAAAGAGTTTGGAATAAGACAGACAATGTTTTACAGGCTCCTTCCTTCTTTGAAACAACCTGTGAATATGTGATGAATACGTAATCATAAAGGTGGACGACAGATGTCATCCTTTTAGATCACAACAATTAGCCATTAATTGTTACTCTAAACTGAATATTATCTGTGTTCTGAAGATGTTTGTGTGTTATTTTTGTATTAAAATGTGCAGCCAGTGATCCAGAGACAGAGGACAGAGGGGACTCCTCCTGTCCTCTCACCGTGGACTACAGTGGTTGAGCTGTGGAGCCGCTACAGACGAAGAAGCAGACGCCCCCCCCTCCTCCCTCCCCCTCCGATGGGCCTGCAGGAGCTGATGGGCTCTGGCATTGTGGGATATCACCATCAATTCCCTCTGGGGGACCGCGGGAGAGGAGAGGAGGGGAGGGGAGGGCGGGTTAGTTTTCCATAGGCTGGCAGGCCCTCTGGCACTAACATATACATATATGATAATGAAATGCCACATTTTTCACTGGAGTTGAGGTCTCGTTTTAAAGGGCAGCAGCAGTGCGCCGTCTGTGTCATGTGATGCAGAGAGACGTAGCCGTGGGGGGGGAAACAAAGAACAGTCCAGCAGCCTCACAGCCCTGCTGCTTGCACCATTAATCGCACCCACTGAGTGCACACACACACACACACACACACACACACACACACACACACACACACACACACACACACACACACACACACACACACACACTATGCAATCAACCTGATAAACTTGGATTAAATTCACACTGTAAAGGAATCATAATGTACAACACAGCGTCTCCTTTAATAAGCTCTGCCTCCCTTTATCAAGCTTCTGCAGTCCTCAAAAGAATTAGCGGTTAATTAGTGTGACTGATTTTCTTATCATGTTTTCTGCTTTCACTGTATTTATTTAGGAGTGTGTGTTACACTGCACACTGTGTGTGTGTGTGTGTGTGTGTATGCATAAGAGTACTGTCCTCTCAACTACCCTCACAGTCAGAAACATGATCAGATGCACAGGCAACAGCTCAGTTAAAACAATCACAATTTGAGGGTTACCTTCTAGACACGACCGCGTTAGCCTCTGGCCAGCAGCAGTAGTCTGAATCACCTCATCGTCTGTGTGTCTCAAATACTGGCTGCCTTGATAACCAGCTGCACACGGACCACAGAGAGATGTTCTGAGGCTCTAAGGTTAACGTCATCTCTGTTGATCCGGTCCGTTAGCTTGTTTCCGTGGCTGCAGAAGGCTGTTTAGTGTGCCAGTTTGTTTCATATGTAACAACGAGGTGTTGAATAGGCAGCGGACGGGATCACAACGGCCAGAACTAAAACAGACGTTTCGGACCGGAATGGAAATCTC
Organism: Sebastolobus alascanus; assembly: GCA_916701645.2. Lineage (NCBI taxonomy): Eukaryota > Metazoa > Chordata > Actinopteri > Perciformes > Sebastidae > Sebastolobus > Sebastolobus alascanus. The sequence goes on along the minus strand of CAKAOJ020000138.1, from coordinate 1,043,351 downwards.
AAACATACTGACTGTAGCATCGTTGTCGGAGAAGCCGGTGTTTCAATTCAGCATGTTTCCTAAATCTCTGATGACATATCATGGTCATTTTATGATTTATTACAGTAAATATATGACATATTGGTCCTTTAAGTTTAAAAATACGACGGAGTATCAGGGCCACATTTAGGGAAAAAAACAATCTGAGATTTTGAGAATAAAGTCATAATATTACGAGAATAAAGTCATAACTTTAGGATAATAAAAAGTCATCTCCTCCTCCTCTAAAGAGTCAGTTTCCTCCATTTGGTCCGTGTGGTTCTTTCATCAGAATAAACTCAGTTTCTTGCTCAATCTTTTCCAGGTCCTGATACTGATGATAATGTGGTGCTGATGAGCCAAAAGATGAAGATTTCGGTTATTTGTGAAACCTAAAATAAAGTAGAACTTCACAAGATGCTCCACGTTCCTCATTTACACACTATTTAACCTTGAAAATAACACGTACAATTACTACTTTATAAACTTCTGACTTTATTCTCGTAATGTTACGACTTTATTCTCGAAATCTGGCCCTAATACTCCGTCGTATAAAAATATCAACTCAGATGTGAATTTAAACTCAGTCATGCTGCACAATTAAATAAACCTTAGTTTATAAAAAGAATCTGTTCAGTGAATTACTGTATCTATCAATTTAAATGTTCATAAAAGATTAAGATCGGCTTAAAAAAATAACCCCCACAACAAAGACTGGTACACTCCAGCAGTTACATATGAACCAACAATAATATCAAAGTTCATTCTTGGCCTTGGAAACAGAAGACTGACAAAAATAATCTTGACTCAATGTCCAGTTACTAGTGTCCACTCCATGTCAGAATAATAAGGTTTTATTTTAGGGGATCCCATGTTTTCCACTACAGAAATATGGAACTCCACAATGTCAAAAATATTGAAATAAAATCATATTAACAATACTAAAAACTATATTAATCAAGCAAAATATTCTAAAGAAATGTAATAATATATTCATTTATTATTATTATATTTTTTTTTAACTCAAATATGAGAGTTTAAAGAAGTGTGGAGGATCTGCTGGTATCGAGCAGTGAGGTCGCAGATTGCAACGAACTGAAACTTCTCCCGCGTGCCGAGCGTGTCGGAGAGCTACGGAGGACGAGGTGAAAACGTCTCTCTAGAGTCGGTGTTTGGTTTGTCCGTTCTGAGCTACCGTAGAAACATAGAGGTAGACTTCGTGGAGAGAGGACCTGCTCAGTATGTAGATATAAACGTCTCATGCACGAAAACATGATTCTTATTATCAGGAGATTAAACACTAAAGAAAACAGACTTATTATAATGATATTCCATTTCTGCCAATAGATCCCCCTTACTGCTACACAAACGTCCCTTTTTCATTCGTTTATTTCATAATCATATTTTTACCAATTCTACTATCATTACATAATTTGCATATTTATTGAGATATTCCTGAACCCATGATCTTTTAAAGTGCTCCCCAGTTTATGCTATTAAAATGAGTATGTGTCAACTAAGTCATTTTGTTTTTGTTTTTTTTATACTTTATTTTTTCCCCCATTTTTTTCGAGGTTGTTTTCGTATATGCAATTTACAGTTCGTAATTACAATAGTTTATAAACCAATTTTTAAGTAGTTGAGTTTAGAAACAAACGCAATAAGAACACTAGAGAAAATCAGCATTCAAAATTGAAATAAATTTAAAAAAAGACTAGAATAAACTAAAATAAAAACAATATTAACAATTATTAATAATAATAATAATAATAATACAAAGAGAAAAAAAGTAATAATCAATTAAATAAACAAATAAGTCATTTTGATTCTTCAGACAGCTGCTATGACTGTTATCACTGACTGAAATACTGTTAAACTATTGATTGATTGATTAATCTCAACCCAGTTCACAACAGACCTTCTCTATAAATCATGAGAAGAGCAGATTTGTGCACACAGGAAGGTTCCTGACCATCTTTACTGCCATCATCTGATATTATCTTGAATATGTAAACCAGCCATGTTGAAGAGATAAACGTCTGATAAATCACAACTTTGTTTTATGCAGGTTATTGAAAACATTTACACGTTAAATACTTTATGAATGAGACCAAATAAATGCATGCAGGTGGAGTTAACAGGCTCTCATCAGTAAAACAAACAGAATATATATATATATATATATATATATATATATATATATATATATATATATATATATATGAAATTCTGAAAATGTATTTGGTGAGACTGATAAAATCTCCTGTGATCTTTGAGGATGACGTATAAGAGTACAAACTGGATTCACATCTCAAAATGCTAAGTGATGAACTGTGCATGCCATCATAATGAGCTCATGTAAAGTTTATTAGTAATATACAACAATGCATTTAAGTGTACGACAGATCGCTCCCATCGGATCTGTAACTCGGCGAATATTGTGAATTAGTTTTCATTTTATCATAAATTCCTCTAAAAACCATGCCGATTAACACGAGTGCTTGAAGAAAAGTAAAGTAGTTTTAAATAGTCCATAGAGGTCAACTCACATCTGCCTTTGACGTGAGGACCGGAGTGAGACAGGGGTGTCTACTGTCCCCCTTCCTATTTCTACTGCTGATAGACTGGATCATGGTGACATGCAGCACCAAAGTGAAATGGAATCCAGTGGACACAACTCGATGACTTAGAGTTTGCAGACGACCTGACACTACTGTCGCACACTCAACAACAACTGCAGGAGAAGACCAACAGCACAGCAACAACCTCTGCACAAGTTGGCCTCAACATTCACAAGGGACCAAAGACCAAAATCCTAAAGACCGGCACAACCAGCACCGACCCGGTCACACTAGAAGGTAGAAATAACCTCCTTCAACTACCTCGGGAGCATCATCGAGGAGCAAGGTGGCACAGATGTAAGAGCAGCATTTATACAGCTAATCAACATCTGGAACTCAAAAGAACTGTCACTGCAAACCAAGGTCAGAACACCTCATAACACCGTGTTATTGTGTGGATCAGAGACATGGAGAACAGCTGGGATGACCACCGAGAAAGTGCAGACATTCATCAACACGTGTTTCAGAAAGATCCTCCAGATCCGATGTTCTGACACCATAAACAACAACAAGCTTTAACAGAGAACTTACCGACTTCCTGCAGATGAAGAAACCCCCAAAAAAGAGGCTGTGAATGGATAGATCACACAGTCCGTAAGCCTACAACAAACATCACCAGGCAAGATTTATCCTGGAACCCACAAGGAAAAAGGAAAGGAGGAAGAACACCTGGAGACCTCGAGGCAGACACCAAGAGAACCAGCTGGAGAGAGAAAGACCCAGGATGGAGACGGGTGGAGAAGCCTTGTTGACGGACTATTCCCCAAGAGGGGTAAAAGGCCTAAGTAAGGAAGGAAGGAGGTAAGGAAGGAAGGAGGTAAGCTTGCAGACATACGTTTCTCTAGTCTATTTCATAATGTGTAATTTATTTAATTAATATTGTCCGTTCTGGCGTTCCGTACATACAGTAAGTCTGAGAACTAGTTTTATCAGCTCTGACAGTGTGAAGCCGGCGTATCACTATATACACTGTGTGTGATTGTATTTATATTGTATTTTTCATGTTGCTTTGATTTCTGTATCTCGTTTCACTGACATTAGAAAGTCATCCTGTCTGTACTGATTGTTGTTGTACTGTAGAGATGTGGCCTCTTCTCCTCTAAAACAACATCAACATATTAAAACATTTAACTAAAGACACGACCAGATAGAAGCACATCATTCTGGAGTGTGTGTGTGTGTGTGTGTGTGTGTGTGTGTGTGTGTGTGTGTGTGTGTGTGCACTGGCATCTTGTTGCCATTCAAGAGATGACACAGTTGCAGTGGGTCATAAACAGCGGCTTCATTAGCCCGTTCAGGCGGTGCGTTACGCGCTACATTTAACCACCTCTGCCCTCAGCACTTCTCCTGCTCCTCAGCACCCCCCCTCCCCTCTCCCCCCCCCACCCCCCCCCAACCAGCCACCAGAGAGCACAATTAAATTTCATGACTGCGCATATTTGCAATTCCCATTTCATTTATTACAAAGGGCATTTTTTAATGTCCCATTTTTTCCCTCTCTCCAAGAAACGTATTTCCATTTTAGTGAGGCGTGACTGATACCGAGGTAGAGTTACCAGGCGACGCCTAATTTAATCACAGGCAAAATTCACAAGCAGGTTTTTCTTTTTATCGCCTCGTCAAAGAACTACAGAAGAGGATATACAGTCGGAGAAAGGAGAGCTGCTTTCTCTCCGTTTCCAATTTTGAAGCGTTTACAATAAAGCAGAGAATCATAAATAGGTCTGAGTGCTCGGCCACTGTGGGGAAAGTGCTTGTGTATCTCTGCTTTATTTCTGAACAAGGCCAGAACCACACAATGTGGTGAATGCATTTTACACGGCATAATGAAATCTACTCTGAACATACAGTCTGATGCAGGTTCCCCCAAAACTTCTACTGTACAAGTACACAAATGTAAATGACAAGGCCTGGCCATGGGTTAACACTATACCTGCATGTGAACCACCACACCTACTATGCACATTCACTGTGCAATATCATATTTCCACCTGTGCAATTGTGTTAATACTCTGTTTATTGTCAATACTGTATATATTGTTCCAATTTTTTAATATTTCCTTCTTTTTAAATTATTCATTATTGTTTTGCATTTTGTACAGTGTTGTATCTTGATTTTTGGTTTTACTACTGCTTCTTGTTTCTGCACCATCCCCCCTTTGCTGCTGTACACTGCACATTTCCCCACTGTGGGACTAATAAAGGAATATCTTATCTTATAGAATTATAAAAAAAAATCAATCATGGAACATTAAATCCATTCATCGGGGCTTTCTCAATCTGCATTCTGGTCCGTATTCTTGTGAAACATCGTTAGACGTGAAACAAGTACATGTTAATTGGTGAGCTCGATGTTGGAAGATGTGTTTTTTAACTTTGGAGGGTGTAGAGACGTTAACACTGCCCCCCCCCCCCCCCCCCCCATCACAACGCCCAGGGAACAACAACATGATCCTTCACTGGCTTCCCACAAAGAAAACAAGTTCCAGCATGTAACTCCACCTAAAACCACAAATATTCTAAATACTGTCAAGTATTTAATCCTCTTATCAACATGGGAGTGGACAAATATGCTGCTTTATGCAAATGTATGTATATATTTATTATTGTAAATCAATTAACAACACAAAACAATGACAGATATTGTCCAGAAACTTGAAAATGAAAATGGCCATGAGTTTTTCCTCACCAAAATTTGGTGTAAGTTTGGAGCGTTATTTAACCTCCTTCATGACAAGCTAGTCTGACCTGGTTGGTACCGATGGATTCATCAGGTTTTTTCTAGTTTACTATGAGTATCTTCACTCTGGCTTTAAAACTGAGCTGCTACAACCTAAAAATCACAAGTTGCGTTAAAGAAATTAGTGGAGTTGAACCGAATTTTGTAACGCTTTATTACCGCGTTAAATTTGACAGCCCTAGTTCAGATTAATCAAATGAAATATAATGTTTGCATTTGTGCTCTTCAGAGCCAGGCTAGCTGCTTCCCCCTGTTTCCAGTCTTTATGCTAAGATAGGCTAACTGATAACTGAGACTGAAACCTCATCTTATACTCACAAATAAGCAAACGAGCACATGTTCCAAAATGTTGAACTATTCCTTTAACCAAAAAAAATGTTACATTTTTTAAATTAATTTGTGATATTTTTTCACTGTATTTCTCAATTTATTAGTAATGACATATTTACATTTAAATAAAGTCCTCCTACAGCCTCACATATGACCCTCAGGGTGACGTCATCACGTGTTGTTGGCTGTTACAGGACTGTCGGCCCTCACTAGAAATTTAAAGTCACAAATTTTCAAAAACAAATGATGTAAACAATCTGCATCCACATCCGTAGCCTATGTGAGGTGAGTTTTTGGGCTTAGCGATGGTGAAGGAAAATGAAAGAAGATGTGGATCCATGTAGAGTATCAGTGAGAAGAGGGACGCTGGTAGCAGAAGAAGGCTGCAGTCTACAGAGCCTTTATCTCCAGTAGTGTGATTTATAGCACCGATGAGACGCAGCTCTGCACACCAGCATCCTGTTAAATGTGTCTGTACGGTCAGAGTGGGGCTCAACATTATGAAATATGCTCATAATCAATACAATAAGAGGCTTTATCTCATAAAACATCTTGAGCATTTGGGAATAAGTGTGCTTTTGTAGCACAATGCTAAAAAGTACATGTTATTCTTGGAACTTTTACCTGCATGTGTTGATGCTACGTTGGTGATGTTTTATCCAGAGCTCTCTGCAGCATCAGCCTGCAATTCAAATACGCAGATACACGATGCTCCAACAGTCTCTCCTCCGTCTTTATAAATAGCAAAGAGCAATTTACAACTTACAAAACACTCATTTTTAGCCGCTGACCATCACTTTTGATGCTTAATGTGGCAAACATGGGCAGCAGCAGATTATATCAGCTGTAGATAATTAACGTCAGCTCTGTGAGAAACGTTAACGGCAGACCAGGATGAAGTTTCTGTTGTCTAGTAAATGTGCTATGAGAGCCGGCGTCTGTCCATGGACGAAGACCATTTGTAAGGAAAAAGAAATTGATCTCTCCTGAAATGAATGCACTTTAAACTAGAAGTGCACTGAGAGAGCGCAGACCTCCGCCAACACGTGACTTTAAAACCAGATCCCAGCTCCCAGCTGGTGGTACCGTGAGGTGGTCGTCTTATTATTAACACGGTGTGTTTCTGTGTAACGTATCGGAGGATGCCTCTCTCATTCAGCCGCCTTGTAATGTCTGTATAACGTTACACTACGTTGTCTCTCATCCCGTCAGCTACAGCTTTGTTCTTTCTCACCGCGGACGGACAGCAGCTCCACACACATAAAAATATTCCTGAATTCAGATCATGATCCGGATCGCCACCAAAATCTAATGGATTGTTCATTGTGCTACACCCCCCCCCCCCCCCCCCCCCCCAAAATATTTCATTCAAATCCATCTTGGACCTTTGAAGTAATCCTGCTCACAGACAGACAGACAGACAGACAGACAGACAGACAGACAGACAAACCAACGCCGGTGAAAACAAAAGCTCCTTCGTAGCCTTCGGCCTTGGTGGAGGTAACAAAGAAAGCATCAACATACAACAGTATCCTTCTAGTCTCATTGGTCATTTCATGTCAGCCCTCAACACAAGTTAAGGCCACAAATGATCCCTTATATTCAACTGTGGTGAGTTCACAAAAAGAAATGTAAAACTAAAGTTTATTTTGAATATTCATCGGAGGATATAGCATGTTTTCTGTCCGAGCAGCAGGAGCCGGGGACATGTGGGAATGTTATCTTAACAAAGGGCGATAAAAAAAAGTGTCTGCTTCACTGTTTGTGGCCATAAAATACTGAGGGGGTCCGAAGAGTGGCCTCATGTACGCTCTCCGCTAAGAGGGTTATTAGAATGAGCCAGGTCCAGAGAAATGACTGCTGGGGCCACCGGGGACCCCGGCAGCAATCACACACTCCTGTTTACTCCACAAATTGGCCCCTGAGAGGGGCGCGGGCGTCTGTAGCGCCTAGTTAAAGTGATTGAGGTGACTCCTCGCCATTGATTTTCTCTTCGTCTTCGGCGCCCGCCTGGCCACCCTTGACCGTGTCCCGTGCTCCCTGCAGGCTAGTTTAGCGGCCCCTGCTTGCCTTTAAATCACATTAAACTGTGGTTAAACTTTGGCCGTGTCGAGAAGACAACCATCATTGATGAGGTTCTCATGCTTTAAGCACTTCATACGCTTGAGTAAAAGCCTCGACTGGACTTATTGATCACGCAGTGCTTACGGCATTAACATTCAACTTGTATACAGATAAGAGACTGTAGAGAGCAAAACATTCATATCACACTCAGGGATTTATCTTCATTCCATAAATGCACCAATGATACGCATTAAACCAATCAGACTGCTCATGAAAAATGCCTCATTGAGAAAATGGAAACAGGCTAAAGGTGAGATTTTTCCACTCAGATAGACCCCCCCCCCGCCCCCCCGGATGAGGAGCTGGCCTCACTCTAAATACCATAACATCTGATGAGTAATGATGCCTATTTTTCTTTCAATTTACTCGATATAGTAAAGGCAGCCAAGTGTGACACTTCATTAAGTTAATTAGGCTAACTTAATTACAGTCTTTCACAGGTCAAGCGATGGAGCTTCTGATTGATGGCACAGCGTGTAAAGGTAATCTTCCTCTGAATTGGGAATGACATCGAAATGAACATTAGCCGCTACGAACCATCCAAAATTACAAACACTTAAGGTACATCTGCCTCGTAAACACAGCGTAGTGAAAATAGTTATCCTTACCGCACAACTGTCATATACACAGAAACAGAGCTGAATATACTCTGAAGTCATAAAAGAACTTCAAATACAAACTGTTTCCTGAGTGGGAGTAGAGCTGTGGCTGCGGAGGAAGGGCGGAAAATGAAACTTTTACGGACGGTAATTTCAACAGTTGCAATCCTTTTGATGACAACAAGTCTGAGTGCAGCTAAAGTAGTGCAACCCACACGAGTTCACAGTTGAGTACTTTAAACACTGCCTGGGCAACTTTAAGAGCTTTTGGCATTTCAAACCTTTTATCCAAATCTTCTGGTCTGATTCACCGTGGAGCCCAGCATGCCAGGCAGCGCTACGAGGGTGTAAATAAAGCCTTAAACAAGCGCCCCTTGGCACGGTAACAGGCTTGAATTAAAAGCCATCTGTATATTACGGAAACACTGTCACTTTACTACTGAAATCAATTCGGTGAGGGCCCGGGGCGACAGCGGGACGGATGTGGCCTCGGTCAGAGCGAGGTTTATCTAAGCCGAGCAGGCCGAGAGAAACACAGCTTCTATAATGAAGTCAAGCCTGTCTAATAAAGCCCTTTATTGCCCCTTCTGCACAACAGAAACACGTTTGCAACGCCACCGACGCTCAACTCCTGCATTTTCCTGCAACACTGTAAACCAGCGGCTCCACTGTAATTACTGCTGCTCTGCAAACATCTCAACAATACAAGCAAATCACAGGGACAAATCATCATCGTTGTTATTAATCAGGACCTCACAGACAGAATCGCAGAGAAAACAGACAGTCAGGGCTGGTTTTCTTTGGCAGGAAATAACACAAATGACCTGAAGATCACAAACAAGATTCACAAAGTTTTTCTAACCTTCAGTCCCTCCAAGGTAGACCAAAAAATGTGTATAGGACCATGCAGTTTCCTGGAATGTGCCTGGGACAGGTCTGGGACAGGTCTGGGATAGTAATACAGTTTGTATTTTTTATTTTTACTGTATTTATTTGTGATAATGCTGCTTGACTGAAGTCTGTCATATTTATTATTGTGTTATATGTATTTATTGCATTTTGGATTGTACTTGAAACTGTGATGTTATATTGTGATCCTGTTGTGATGTTATGAAGTGTGTCTATTGTGTCTATTGTGTCTGTGTTTAGGACTACAGCTTCCCTGCTAAATCTGGTTCACCCATCTTTTTGTTTCTATGTAAACAATTAATGTCTGTGCACACAGTCCTTTTAAACCAATAAAATAAAATAAATACTCATTGACAGCTTTTTCGCCTGGTTGGAGAACCAACCAATAAACCAATGAGAACTTTGTGTAGCCGGATTAAAAATGGGGATCCCATGGTACCATGGATGTATAAAGAGAACTGGATACAGCGTTGGAGGCGGGGCCTCGTTCATTCCTATGAAAGTGTCTCAGTGGAGCATGAAGTCTAAATGGCTCGACTTCCGTCTGGAAAAGTACCCGGATCTTGGGCACATGGAACATGCGCAGTAGCGTCCGCTCGGTCACATGACTCGGTCGCGGCGGTCCCAACGTCACGCCGTCGTCACGGCTTGGCGCTCCAGCCTCGGTCTGGGTCTCATTCACATGAACGGAGGAAGGGAAATAATTCTGGATTCAGCTGTTAGTGCGTTTTACAGCTTTTAGGACCTGATGATTTAAATAAGGACTTTTAGAGTGTTCGTACTGGGGAGTTGATTCACCTCAAAATAAATGATCCTCTGAGTTACAGACGTCTCTTTCCCAATGTAAGTCTATGGGAAAAAAGTCTTTTTGGGCCCAATGGCATCACGTGACGGACACGGAAATTGCAGTACCGCCGTTTGGCCACTACGAAAGTTGGGATCAACGACCGGCGCTCTTCCTGGGGTGTCGGTAGCTACCCAGCTACTGAGCTACAGCCATGAAAAACAGGGACATGTGATGTGATGTGTGACTACCATGCAAGCTAACGTGAACATGAATGAATGAAGTGAAATATAATGGCCTGTCAGTTTGATCCTCTCCTTAATGGAGGACAAAGCCAAGACAAAGATTACAATCAAGAATTTAGACTTCTTGTGGAAAAGTTTGTATTCTGAGCGAGAGGCCCGGACATTTTAAACAGCTTTCAGCATGTGATGAAGTACTTTGATTTGTCAGGTATTTAATTTGCTGGATTAAGCAAAACAAAGCAGGGAATTGATCTAAAATGATAGACCATGATTGAACTACAACTAGGGAGCAGTTATCTCCATTTGTATGAGTCATTGCATCCTGCATCTCTTCATGACTGCAGTCTTACTGTCACACATCTGAATGTGGAACAGGTATTAAGGTATCATTTTGTCTTGAGATGTGGATGGACACCACTTGGTATGACTGAGTACTTCATGTATGATGTTCATGTTATACTTATATATACTAGCTAACCTCTGGGATCTTTAGTGCATTACACAAACAGGCCGGCTTTCAAACAAGACATTCAACCAGAACTGTGGTCAGCACACATACTGTAAGATACTTTGTGCCGCTTCCTGCGTACCTCTTCCTTCAGATGTCGTATATCTTCCTCTCAGATAAGAGCGGTGGCTGCGGGGAGCTCTGACAAATCACTTCCTGCACCATTCTCTGTAGCAGGCTGTCAGGCAGAGGGGTTGACCGTCTGCTATCTCTGCCGGCAGCTGAATCTCAGTCGCAATGATCAGGTAATACTGTGCACTTAATGCTGGCATTTAAAAAAAAACATTCTCCCCCCACAGGCAAAAACGGTGCATGACTTGGCATTTAAAAGCAGATAATAAAACTTTCCTTAAATACAGCTCTCATCTCAAAGTGCATTTTAGATGCCCTTAGTGGAGTCAATTATCTCCCCACACTTGCTATTACTGAGACACTCTGAGCACCTTGTGCCTTAAAAGGTCTTTACACCATGCTTTCTCAAAAATGTCACATTCTTAACTGCCTCTCAAAATGTGGACCCTGCAACACTAGACACGGCGTGCACGTGTTGGCTTCTTTCACCGAACTGTTGCTTAAACATGTCTCTTCAATGTGCTGGACAAACTCACATCCAATACTTCCAATCCTTCACAATTGTAAACTTACATATATATATATATATATATATATATATATATATATATATATATATATGAGCTACTTTCCAGAGTAGCAGTAGGAATGATCTTCGCCTGCTAAAGGAATGGAGAGAGAAACGTTCACACTAATTTGTCACGTCAACACAGCAAACCGCTGTTCTCCTGTCACCAGTGAAATGTCGAACTGCTCCGGGGCAGAGAGAGCCGAAGGCGGGAGGTTCTCCCATTTGATGTTAACAAGTAGGCGGGAGGGGGAGGAGGATGGGAGCAACTTCATAGGGACAAGATAGTCCAGAGGGAATGAGAAACCAAAGTCTAAGAGGTGGCAGAACGAGGGAGATGATGAGAGTTGAGGGGGAGAAAGCCACAGAGACTGGCTTAATACTCACTGTTTGTCTTTACTGCTAAAGGTCTACGGCATGAAAATACACACACACACACACACTCACACACACACACACACACACACACACACACACCATGATGACCATGATATTTCAATAAACGTAATCAAGTAGTTTTAGTTGACTAAACTTAACAAAACCTGAACCATAAAGGTGTCACCTCAGAAAACTCTCAGTCATTGTTGGCCTGTAACAGACGTACCGGATCGTACCGGATCGTCCTGGAAGGCAGCTGATGAACCGTGTTGTCTGGTCCAGATCAGAAAGACACTCACATTGTTTTGGAAGACAATGACAAAGGTTTTCTGCTGATTTGAGGTCTTGTTGGAACTAGATCTAGTTTAGATCCAGGCCTTCAGGTACAGTCACATTAGTCTTTAGTTTAAGGATGCATCATCTGTGTATGGAACTCAGAGGGATCCTCATTATGTGACATGGAGCTAAGGATAGCATCGGTGAGTCATCCTTAGTTCAGTTGAACGACATTTCCCAGCACCGAGCACCGAAAATTGTTGTCAGGAGCCAAGCCTGGAGAGTGGTCATCACGCCTATTGCCCTCTTGTGACAGAGACCCCAGTTCTGGGGGATGGTCCAGGGCTGGGTCATTTCTGCGTACCATGGCACCGAGCAACGACCTGCTGCTATCAGAATGACTGACAGCTGCTCCCGCCTCACTCTCTCCAGTAAGGGAGGGATAATGTCTTATCATAGCGGCAATATTTACCACTGATTTTGTTTGTCTTGAGGACAGAATAACTTGATCTGTTGGTAACAAGAAATGCTGTTGCAAGGAACATTATTGACTGGAACCAGGTGATAGTATAGAAAGTAAATATAACTTAATATAATTTACCAACTGAATGAAGAGGATTCTGTGTTATGACAAAAAAATTCCAATCAACAACAGTCAGAAACTAAGACTAAGGATAGAAGTTCATCCAGATGGGCTCGTTTCTTCTCAACAGAACTGTGCTGAGGTTCATTAGAAGTTCGAGTGGACTCCCAGTGGACTTGAACCAACCCTAAATCCAGATGTTCACATCTGATACTGGAACATGCTGCCTGGACCGATGCTCATATTCAGCTTTTCTTCACGTGTTCTTCATTTGTATGAAAACTATGATTCAGTTATGCCAAAGAGCACAGATCAGACCATCAGGTTTGTATAAATATATATATATATATATATATATATATATAATACTGAATGTCAAATAAAAAAACTACTGTATGTGGCACTAAAAATGTATATTCATGTAAAAACATACTAATAGTGCATTTCAAAACAAATTAGATTTTTCCATGGGGACCACTTAACATTTGAAGAGAGCTTTAACCTTTTTATTTTCTTTATAATGTTTTGTTCCTGTAATTCAGCATTTCCACTATAGCTTTTATAATTCACTTCTCCTGCGCCAGCATCAATCAGCCCCTATTTTCCACATAGATGGGACCTAACAGGACAGACTACGAGATAGAAACGAGTATAAATGTGTCAATTAGGTTGAGAGGCAGCTAAATGGTACCCTTTACTGCAATATAATTGAATAAAAACAAGCAAACAACTAAATGAAAATGAAAAAATAAAATGAAATAGTTGTGCTGCGTTTTCATGAAAATTAAATCCTGCTTTTAAGGATCTATTTTTGAGATGGACAGCTACTGTACGCTATTTTACTTATTGATTATTAATAAATGAAAATACCCTTGTAGTTACCCGGCTAATGTAGCCTTCAGTTTGGGCTTCACAGAAATATTCAAACAATAAGTCAGATGAGATTTAACCGTAGTGATCAAACTCAGCATCTGTGTATTCTTACAATGACCGATTGTCATCATCAGAACTTAAAGGTGAACATACAGTATATAGTTGCTTGAGGTCTAACACATGTGTTCCATTGATTTCCCTTCTCATAAAACATTTAAACAAAGGTACCTTGTTATTAATGACACCGGTGGCCGTTAAGTGAACTTAGGTGCGCTCTAGGCGCGAGCGAGCGAACCATTGGCTCCATGATACCAACTAGTTTGCTGTTTGCAAATTACTTCATCAGCTAATGTTACAAAGCAACCAACGCCAGATCCTGGGATTGCTCTGAGCAGCATGCAGGGGAATGAGTTACAATACTAGAATGGCACTCGGAGAGCGCAGAGCTCCTCCAAGGTGCGTGACTTTAAAACCAGATCCCAGCTCCCAGCTGGTGGTACCGTGAGGTGGTCGTCTTATTATTAACACGGTGTGTTTCTGTGTAACGTATCGGAGGATGCCTCTCTCATTCAGCAGCCTTGTTCTGTCTGTATGACGTTACACTACGTTGTCTCTCATCCCGTCAGCTACAGCTTTGTTCTTTCTCACCGCGGACGGACAGCAGCTCCACACACACATCCACACACGTATCTCTGCTCTCAGAAGGAGGCGCAGTCAATGCGTCATCAGCTATACTATACATGTGTTATACTCTGTGGTCTTAATGCTCAGGCTGATCGGAATCCTTCAAAATATTCCTGAATCCAGATCATGATCCGGATCGCCACCAAAATCTAATGGATTGTTCATTGTGCTACACCCCCCCCCCCCTCCAAAAGATTTCATTCAAATCCATCTCGGACCTTTGAAGTAATCCTGCTCACAGACAGACAGACAGACAGACAGACAAACAGACAGACAGACAGACAAACAAACCAACTCTGGTGAAAACATAATCTCCTTCAAGGCCCTTGAAGGAGGTAATAATGTATTTCTCGCTTTTTCCCTGATGTGGATAAATCACTAAATTTGTTTCTAGTCACTTTTTAGAAATGAAGTTGCTAAGAGGGTCTGAAAAGTTGCTAAATCTAGCGACAAAGTCGCCCAGTTGGCAACATTGCTGACGTCATCGACTCAAGACAGTATTGTGCTACGTTAGCTATACGCACTGTTGGCGCTGTAGCGGAGCTAAAGAGAGGCGAGGCACTCGTGAGCGCACATAAACGTCACGCTTTGGATTTTCTCGGCAAAACCGTCCCGAGTTCTTCACATAGAAATCAGTCCACAGGCTGTTATAGGTAACAGAGAAAGTCGGGAAAGGTATCTTTTTAAGTTGCGTTATATTGTCAGTTGGTACCAAAAAGACCCCCCCAACGGAGGGGGCGCTATCACTGCAGATAAATAAACAAAATGTAAAGTTCCTCTGTTTGGTAATTACAATTTTGACCAAATAAATACACAATCGTACGGTCGTCTACACACTCACCTTGGAGGAAGACGTGTCACACTCCTGGCAGATCCAGCCGTATCCCGTCTGCTTGGGGGATTTCTTCAGCGGGGGGTCCAGACACCCAAAGTGATAGCAGAGCCGGCACTCGTCACACCTGAGGCAACGACAGGAAGGGCACGTGTCACGCCTGGCATAAATAAAACCCCCTGTCTTCCTACAATGATGAGGCCAGCTCAGGAGCTGTGATGGATGATGACAAGGCAGCTAGTTGTCAGTCATGACACTTTTATAATGCATTCCTACGTCCCTCTAATCACTCCGATCCCTTGACCTTACACAGCCATTGACTGTCCAATGGTTCATATCAGCAGCCAGATAAATACAGGCCTTGTTAGTGTCAGATAAATGCCTGTTGGGTCTCCTAAAGCTGGACTGACTCTGTGTCCTCAGGTGAAGGAACAAGAGTCAGACGATAGTCATAGGCCACACTGAAGAAGAGAATATGAGAATAAAAGCACTAATTCACCTTTTTAATGGGTAAAACTCACATAACAGAGAGCTGCAGGTTTCCGGTTCCCTCGTCTGGAAGTCAGTTGGTTTTTAGTTAGATGTCTGAAATCTGCAGTTTGTGGTTAACACAAGCTGAAGAGATATTAACGTTTTGTTCTACGATATAAAATACATCAATAAATATCCCACTGGTGAATTTTGAAGCCTTTATGTGTCTTATAAAAGTCGGTTGCTAACACGTGTCTAAATGAGACGACTAAACGTCATGACGCCGACTCGTCCTCCTTTACAGCCTCGTTGTGTTTATACTCGCGCTCATGTGACCGTGGTGGAGTTGGTTTATAGCCTAATGTTAGCTTTTTACTTCTGCTGATTGCATTCATACTTCAGAAATCATAAAGTGGTGTTTATTAGTGGAGATTATCTTGCTGAACAAAACATGTAAATATCATAAACGTGTGTTTATTTTCTGCAATAATCCAAAACTCAATGGAATGATCCCATTGGCTGTTAGTGGAGGGAACCAGGGAGATGATCACTTCCTGTTGGACTACAAAAATACGTCATCCCTGCACCACTCTATATGAGTATGAGTGTGGAACTGATTAACCAATCACAGGCTGGAGCAACGCTGCAAGCAGCCAATCGTACAAGTGGATCAGCACAGAACTTCTGTACATTCACAGCAGAACCAATCGGCAGCCTGACACTCCATGTGATGAGAAGATCAATATAGTCTCATGTCTGTGTGTTAAGTACAGAACTGGAATCAGGATGTGGCTAGCCTAGCTTAGCATAAAGACTGGAAACAGCTAGCCAACAACAGCTCTAAAGCTCCCTGATTAACACGCTGTATCTTGTTTAACTCAAACAGAAAAAGAAAAAAGTAAAAACAACAATTTGTGGTTTTAGCAGGAGTTGTGCGTTGGAACTATCTCTTGACACACAGTAGTTTCTGCTACACCTGGAGGCACAACCAGGTGTTAAAACAACTGGCGATTACCCTGGAAGGAAGGAGATCTACCACCAATGCCCTCCCTCCCCCCAATGACCGGATTCTCAAACACCATCCCCTCCGTAAGAGCAGGACAACTTCCAGTGAAGCCATCGACAAGAATGGAATCGACCCTCCTGGACACTGGAGGGACTGGAAGAAGGTTGAACTAAAGCAGAAGCTCATCTTTCCGACAGAGATTATCACAACAGGATGGACCTGATCTTGTGGTCGACCTCTCAGAAGTCCTTCTTCATCGTGGAGTTAACTGTTGCCGTGGGAGGCAGCAGTTGATGAAGCGTATGAACGCAGAAGTCTGAGGTACGCAGAAACAGCAGCCGAGGCAGAACAACGCGGCCGGCGTACCCAGGTGCTCCCGGTAGAGGTAGGGTGTCGAGGGTTCGTAGCCACGTCGATGACCAGGCTTCTGAAGGGGGTGGGAGTACGAGGACGGGTCTTCAGACAAGCCGTCAGGTCGTTATCAGAAGCTGCCGAGCGAAGCGGCAACTGGATTTGGCTGAAGAGAAAGGATCCCAACTGGGCCGCGCTCAACAGCGCCACCTGGGGACGCCAGGTGGCGCTGTTGAGCCCTCTGGAGGTGTCGGTGGATGTGATAGAAGGGGATATAGGCCTATTAGGGAACCAATACAACAACGGATAAAACTGAAAGCCATCAGGAGAGCAAGACCCAGTGAAAGCTCATCACATGTGCTGTTGTAATGCTGTTGTCTATATATTTCCCTCCCCACCTCCACCTGTAGTGTTAAACCTGTCCAAATGGGGCTTTAGACTGATATTCCATTCAGACATATCCTGTGGTGTTCTTGGTACATTGCTCATTTGTAGTTTCACAGGTTAGACATTGACCGACTCTACCCTGAAGATTACCGAGTTCTTAAAAAGTCTCTGTGAACCCTGCAGACACACTCGTCATTATTGTCTTGTTGTCTTTAAACCCCTCATGCTGTCCCTCTTGGCCCAGTAATGGAGACGAATAGAGCGAGTTCAGGTTGACCTCCCCGGCTGTTAAACTCTTATCAGATTCCCATTGGAGAATGTGAATCTCCTTCATTGATTAGGACATAATTGGCTCTAATTGTGGAGTGTGTGTGTGTGTTTACCAGGCTTGTTGAAGGGCAGTCAGCCTCATAAATGATTAAAAGGAAAGTCGGCTCTCTTTGTGCTACAGTCACAGGTCAATCTCTCCCGGCTCAGACACACCCACGCTTTTAATGTACTTTATTGTGTGTCAATGCAGTATTGACTGTTTCTTGCTGTTAGGTGTTTTAGTAGCTCTGCTGTGGTAGAGCGGGTCTCCCACCAATGGGAAGGTCGGCGGTTCGATCCCCGGCTCCTCCGGTCCACATGTCGATGTGTCCTTGAGCAAGACACTGAACCCAAACTGCTCCTGAAGGCTGAACCATCGGTGTGTTAATGAGTATTTAGATCAGATCCTGATGAGCAGGTTGGCTCCTTGTATGGCAGCTTCTGATATCAGTGTATGAATGTGTGTGTGAATGTGTGTGTGAATGGGTAAATGCTGACATGTAGCGTAAAGAGCTTTGAGTGGTCAGAAGACTAGAAAGGAGATATATAAATACAAGTCCATTTACCATTTACCAGTCCATTTAAAGCCTTTTCAGACCAAACGCGAATAACCTGCAAGTCAATTAAACAAATCAAACCCACATATTGTATCTCTTTCCACACCACATCCAAAACTTTCTTATGTCACAGTACGAGGTTTTTTTCCGCAGCTGTTATTTCTGCGAACTTCGGATGCCGACAGAAACAAGCCAACCAATAAAATGAACAACAACAGACACACTGAGTGACTGATCCATTTGGATTAAAGACAACCGACACAGAGACAACATCTGGGGAAGTAGAGCAGTTGAACTTGCTTGTGATGGTGAGCAGCCTCTAAAAGAGGGGTAAACATACTTTGTTGTCAAGGTAACAATAGAGAACCATTCATTTCCAAGTGCATCAGCTGACATTATTACACGGCTGTGTTGAATACTCGATTCTGATTGGTCAATCATGGCGTTTTTGTAAGATCATTGATTAAGTGAGCTCGATACGGTGAGCTCGATACGGTGAGCTCGATACGGTGAACCAATTTGTCCCAGTGGCCACATTTGATAACTTGTGCAGTATACTAGTATATAACTAGTAGTTTGTATTTTAAAACAAATTAGCAATTTGTACCCACAAATAAACCATTCTTGTGCATATTTTTTGGCCCCAAATGTTGCATTTGCATGCTATACAGGCTCATAGACGCAGTTTGAACTTTAAGGGTTTTGAAAGCGCCACAACGGAAGAGGAGCGGCTGATTGGTGAAGTTGGAATGAGGAGTTATCAGTACGATACGATACCTCCTCATTTCACTACAAACACCTAATTAAGGAGGCAGCAGGCTGGAGGGAGATCAGCTGGAAGTTTACTGAGGCTACTGTAGGCTGTATTGTGTCATTTTCAGTAAATATCGCAGTATAAAACCTGTTTTCTGTTAAAGAAAACACAGAAGGTTGAAAGATAGCAAGAACTACTCAGCCATCTTTAGAGTGGTTACGTCTCTGGTCTGATGTTGACCACACAGCTGATGGTACGCGGTTTGTGTACATGACGTAACATATTTAACGGTGTGTGGACAGAGAGCGTCTAATGTTATCAGACTATAAATAAATAAAAAATACCACAAATCTATCTTCTTATCTAGTTGATTTCTTATTCTGTCAATAAGAAGACAGGTTGATATTATTCATCATCACAATAAATTATTAGTTCTACATTATTATAAAAATATATAGATGCATTTCTGGGGGGTTCAGTGAGCCCCTGAAGCAACGCTGTGATACAGACATACAGGAAGCTGCTGATCCGTCTCCTCACCTCAGTCAATAACATGAAGAGATTTATTGAATCAGCGGGTGATCGCTGCTCCTCCACACTCATTCTGTTTCATTTTGTTGGGATGTTCTGTCTCTTCATGCTGCGGTTTCAGAATGAATATCATGAAATCACATTACACACTCTGTCCAAGAAGCTGTCTGTGCATGATTTATGGCAGCCGATGTTTGGATATCAATTACTAGTCCTCAACAATGAAGCCAGCTTAGTGTTGGATGTGTGTGCTGAAAGGAATTAGGCAGTTTGATGGTAACAGATCTGATGGCTCCACAGGCATCTTCAATATGGTGAATTGGACCTGAGCCTCAGGCTGTAAGTGAGGCTGACGTTCAACAGGAAGAGCTGAGAACATCTAGTCTAGTCTGAACATGAAGGAGGGTCACTCTACCTTCTCCTCTTCACTTCATCTTACACTTTGATCTGTGAGGGTTGTATCTGTGAGCAAACCAACAGCGTATTTATGTCATTTAAACTTTCTAATTATCTTCCATTCATTTTATAATGTAATAAGATTTAATTGCATAACACCTACAACAGTCAAAAGAGGTTTGATATGCATACAGTTATGTTCTGAAGATACTGAGAACTGCCTTGTCTGACCATAACAAATTTGAATTCAGGAACTAAAATAGTCAGTCGGATGTCAACGGATCCATAAATAAAGTTCTGTGATTTGAGACCAATGAGAATTTGGTCAGACGAGAGTACACCGATCAGCCATAACATTAAGACCACTGACAGGTGAAGTGAATAACATGGATTATATCGTTACCGTGGCACCTGGCAGTGGGGGGGATATATTAGACAGCAAGTGAACATTTTGAACTTTGTGTTGGAAGCAGAAAAAATGGGCCAGCGTAAGGATGTGAGCGACTTTGACAAGGGCCAAATAGTGCTGGCTAGACGACTGGGTCAGAGCATCTCCAGAACTGCAGCTCTTGTGGGATGTTCCCGGTCTGCAGTGGTCAGGACCGACCAAAAGTGGTCCGAGGAAGGAAAACCGGGTCAGACCCGAGGCTCATTGATGCACGTGGGGAGCGAAGGCTGGCCCGTGTTGTCCGATCCAATAGAAGAGCTGCTGGAGCTCAAACTGCTGAAAAAGTTAATGCTGGTTCTGATAGAAAGGTGTCAGAACACACAGAGCATCTCAGTTTGTTGCGTATGGGGACCGGTCAGGGTGCCCGTGCTGACCGGTGTCCACCGCCAAAAGCTCCTACAACGGGCACGTGAGCATCAGAACTGGACCACGGAGCAATGGAAGAAGGTGGCCCGGTCTGATGAATCACGTTTTCTTTTACATCATGTGGATGGCAACGAGTTGGAGGTGTTGACTCGGCCTCCAGATTCTCCAGATCTCAATCCAATGGAGCATCTGTGGGATGTGCTGGACAAACAAGTCCGATCCACGGAGGCCCCACCTCGTAACTTACAGGACTTAAAGGATCTGCTACTGACGGCTTGGTGCCAGATACCACAGCAGACCTTCAGAGGTCTAGTGGAGTCCATGCCTCCACGGGTCAGGAGGACCTACTGAATATTAGGCAGGTGGTCATAATGTTATGGCTGATCGGTGTATATCAACCAACCATTCAGAAGGTATTCGGCCTACAGTAGTTAGTAATATCACATTATGACCCTCAGATAGGAGCAGAGATTTCTTGGAGCAATTGGTCATCTGTCGATGTATATTTCTGACAATTAAAGAACTACAACCTGAGTTTACTAAGCAAAGTCAACAAAATATATTCCTTTGAGCCACAATAGCATCACACCCAACCAACACAAACTCAAAATAACATGGACATCACTACTGGACGGTAACTCCTTATTACTAAACTCAGAACTCTCCCTTTAAGGAGAGGTCAAAGTTGAATCAGGTTTAGGTAATACCTTTACCGTTGGCCTCAGTAAGGGCTAACCTGTGGTGTTTGTTTCCAACCTGCGATCCCTGATGTCAGCATTTAACTTGGTGGACTCATCACTAGGAATGATGGTTAAAAGCACAAAAATAAGACCCAAATTGTAATAAACCAGACCAACAGACCACGGTGTGGACCTCCATTTAGACTGAGACTAGCCAAACTCTAATGAGCATAAAGTCATGGGCGGTGGCCCTCTGGCACCAGGCAAAGAGAAGCTCTGAGTAGGTCTAATAATACAGGCCTACCTGCAGTGTTTACATGTTAAACGTGGTAGATTTACTAAA
Source organism: Sebastolobus alascanus (assembly GCA_916701645.2). Lineage (NCBI taxonomy): Eukaryota > Metazoa > Chordata > Actinopteri > Perciformes > Sebastidae > Sebastolobus > Sebastolobus alascanus. The sequence continues at coordinate 1,021,608 of CAKAOJ020000138.1, read as the reverse complement.
ATCAGAGTAGAGATTTAATTGGCATAGATAATTGGCATCTTATGAGTTGTAGGGGCATACGCTAACAGCTGCTGCACATTAGCACAAATATGCAGAGGCAGGTGGATCGCTCTCACACACTCCCACTGAAACACACACACACACACACACACACACACACACACACACACACACACACACACACACACACACACACACACACACACACACACACACACACACACACACACACACACACACACACAGTGGAGGATCCTGGATGGGCTGAGCAGGCATATCTGCCGAGGAAACGATGGGAATTTTAAGTGCCCTCCGGCCACCTAGTGAATAGAAGACAAATGACCAAAGTGTGTGTGCTCCACTAATGAGCACGCTCCTTTTGTTGCACACAAACCGCCGATTGATTTCACATGAATCTCCGACTAAGGTGAAAAAGGAAGGAGCAAACTCTTTCTTTCTCAGTCTCGCTGCTGGAGACTCTTGAAGACCTTCCAAACTCACAGGAGGGCTCTTTTTACTTGGCAACACTGTGACGACTGCACATACGCTTCCCTAATTACTTTACCTTAATGAACCCGTGTTTAATGTTTGTTGTGTATCGTGATCGAGATCTTTGAATTAAAGCACTGCTCACTGATGCACACGCAGGCTTTTCTCTATGTGTGTGTGATAATGTGGGTTTTCATCTTTATTTATCCATGAAAGGTGGGCTGAAATCTGCTGAATTGAGCTTCACATTGGGAGAGTTCCACACATCCACAGTTAGAGACGAACACAACCCCAGTCCACCCCCGTGAGGGCCTGCTAGCAACAGACTAAATACATCCTATTCAAAGTGATCATTGACTGTTCCTTTAAGTATTCAGTATCTTTCTCTTGTTGCCATCCAGTCACTCAACCAGCATTTTAACTGGACTCTTCTGTCTACCAACTGGTTTTAGTCCTAAAGTGTAAATTTAGTTTCACCTGACAGGAACTCATATGCAAAAAAAATTGCCCGACAACAATATCTTGGCAATACACAGATTTATGTTTGTTCAGGAAAGCGCTTAAATTCAGTTCCTACCAACTGACCACTGTGGCTCGAGACTGAAGGTTATACCAACGTGCCTCAAGATACAGAATCACAGATAGATGGGGATGCCAGAAACTTCTGATTTTAAAGAAATCTATTCAGACAGAACCAGAAATCACACATGTTGGTCACTTGTACTCCGATGACGAGTGACAGTGAGATTTCTGGTTTAGTTTGTGGTCCAACCTGTCAGTAATACTCAATGTTGAGCAATCATTTTGTTGACAGTTTTACCAACAGAAATCTATTCAAACCATCCAGTAGATGTTGAGATATTTCACTGGATATGACAAACTTTGACCTGCTGATGGAGCTAGAATAAAAGAGCATCAAGGTCATCTGGCTTCCTCCTCTGGCGACTATGAATTTCATGTGAATCCGTACCGTTGATGTTGAGATATTTCAGTCTGCACCAGACTAACGTTACCATCCCTAGAAAAAATACGTGGGGGTTTCACACGGTGTGAACACAAGATATCACCTTTTAAGTTGATACTGAAACATTTGTTTATGTTCACATCCAGCAGTTACGGAGCAACATTAGCATTCAATTGTGTTTCTGACCACCTGATGAATATAAGTCCAATATTCACTCTCTATTAGCTCTTCTTTGGTCTCTACCAGCTATAATCGGTCTCTTTAGCTGCCCAATGCTCCACTGTGTTCACCAGCTAGTCTCTAACTGTAAATGCAGGTTCAACAGTTTGTATATAAATGTAACAACATCCAAATATGTTTGTGATGAAAATTGCAAATACTTTTAAAGACATATATTTGTGGATTACATTTATTTAAAAAAATAAATATTTTTGTGCGTCAGAAATATATTTGTGAACCTTATTACATTATTTACATTTATATACAACGATAACTAGTTTTTTGTGCATTGAATAATATTTTTGTGGAGAGAGTAATTTATATATAATTCACTAAATACATGTGTGAATCCTTCTGTGTGATTCATTGATATTGAGACTGATCTGACTCCATATAGAACTGCCATTGCTCGATTTTCCGACTTGTTGTACTGGAACTCGGTCAACCTGGCAGTGACGCCCTTTCCCAGCTCCGATTTCCAACTTCTGAGGTAAATGGAGCGCGGCCAGGACAACAATCATCGAAACATTTAGAACCTATGGGTGACATCACAGGCCACCCATGTCTGTGCTTGTAGCTGGTAATAGGCTGGTTAACTACCTACTGTAGGTAGTGTTGAAACAGGTGCTTCTAGCTGGTGCTTGATCCATAAAAGTCACATTTTAGCAGCACTGGGCTCTCGGAGGCCGGTGAATTTGGACCCTGACTGGCTGATCTACGTAATTTAGCCAGTGTTGTTCTCAGACTCTTCACTGTCTGAGTCACCTGCTACCACCAGCCTATCTGCTCCCAACACTGCCCTTACACACCCAGCCACAGCAAGGTCCTTGATGTTATCAAAGCAATTTGGCCCTGCTTTAATCATTGGGAAAATTGAGCAGCCCCCCCCCCCCTCCCTTGCACTTTGGAAGCAGACAAAATCCAATCACTCATAAGAGAGGTTATTGATTGATGTAATCTTATTGGAGGTGAGGTGGTGGAGGGGACATGATTGATTGCTTTTGTCTGCAACACATGTTGCTCTCGGTCGCCGATTCGTGTCCACTTTCATCTGGTATTTAATCTCTGTGTGAAGTTCTCTGATCCCCCCCCCCCTCCCCCTCCTCCCCTCCGCCATCACCCCGGGACCCCGTCCTCACCAAGCGGGACTCAGGGCCCACAAATCTATGCTGGCTTCATTTGATCTCATCCAACTCTTCAAAACCGCTGTCACATCGCTGTCTAGGTGTCATGAAGAGGAAGCGCCATCGCTCGAGGATCCGCGACGAGCCTCCGTGTGACGTATCACCACGACTAAATGAAACCTCACCGATGAAAACACTGATGACACGATATTAGACTGAGTCGGTTGGAGAGAATAGAAAATGATGTGACTTAATGTGAGCTTTTTGGACTTGTATGTAGGTGGATGTAGTGAGTTAATTCAAGCGGAACAGTCCAACAGTGATTATTTAGTTCCTATCTAGACCAAGATATGATGTCAAATAACACAACTGTATTTCTGTATCTGTGTTAATCTATGCAAAGCTTTTATTGATCAGCACAAGCAGACTGTGTAACACTGGAGAAACCAGCACAAAGGAAGCCTAAAACACTAACCTGACCCACCATTGTCCCCGTGGGCACGTGTGACCATTATGAGGTAATGATTGTGAAACAGTAGTACGAGCTGACAAGTGGAGTCAAAGGTCAGCAAACCAACTCTGTCATGTCTGTTAAACAGCCTTATAATGAGCTACTGGTCACACCAGACCAAGTAAAAGGGTCAACATGCTCCAACCAAAGTGCTCGTTGGACGGTCGACGGCGTCAACACTTTTACCTTCAGACATTTTGGCACAATGCCATGACGACTAGTTCACATGAAGCACACAGCAGCCTTAACCATGACCCACCTTTGTCACCGTGGCCACATGTAAAAACAAGGCAAAAGTGAGCATGGCTCACATCCCCCCCGCTCACTACTTGACCCCTACTAAAGTAGGGCCAAAGGTTTTGCCCTTTTGGAACTAATGGAACGAGTTCTACTCCGGAAACGAAATTGAAGTCGAAAAAAAAATATCAGTTTTTGGCCAAAATTTCAAAGGTTTTGGGAACCCTCGATTTCTAACCCCCAAAAGGAACAACTAGACCACACTGTCAACCATCATACCAAATGTGAAGTTCCTAAGTTAAATAGTTAAATGCTAAAACAAGTCAGCAAACTGATTCTGTAGTGTCCATTATACAGCAATATATACCATATATACTATATATACCCATACCAGACTGAGTAGGGTTGGAGCAACAAGACAAGTGTATTGAACTGAGCTTTTCATGTGTTAGATAAAGATAAAGATTCTTTTTTTAAAAGTGACATTTACGTGTTAATGCTTCAGTTGAATGTGAGTAAGTGTTGATGTCTTGTTTAGAGGATAATAATGTTGCCTGTTCCGTAGGGCGGCCTCCTCTTAGTCGCTATGAGACTAAGATTTCTTCAGTTGATTAGTCAGTTTTTATGCTTTTTTCATGCCGTGTTTCCAAGAAACTTATGAGCACATCTGTGTTAAACACCAGATTTAAGTTTTACAGATCTGTCGATGAAATCCACTAACGGTATGAGTGTTCTGATGAGCTTCTCTGTGGTGTAGAGGTCTAGAAAGGCATCAGCTCCCATGTTCTCGTCTGCTTATCAAAACCAAACCAGACTACAGAAACGAGGAAGACAAACGCAGCACTGAACTAAATCACCTTAACGACGAGACACAGAACCTGTAGAGTTATTAATGCTTTCTACTCCCCCCCCCCCCCCCCCTTGTACCCACAGTCACGGCTCCGTGTATCGACGGCGGGTTTGTGGCCTCAAAAACTTCTTTTCTCTCCGGCAGCCCTGGTGTCAGAGCCCAAGTGGCTAAAACAAGGCAATGAATTTATCACAAGTGGGCAATGCAATTATCTCGGGGGGGGGGGGGCACGTGACAGAGATCAATATGACACAAAGCAGTCAGCCATTGACTCTCATCCATGACAAAGTGTGCCAGTGTCTTTCCATAGAAAGGAGTGGATTATTGGACCTGTTTTTGATTTACTGTTTGGTCACTGCAGCATTAGAAAAGAGCCATTGTTTTACAAGAGGGGCAAGAAATGAACTGCTGAAGACTATATATATATATATATATATATATATATATATATATATATAAATATACCTATATGGTGAAGCCGACTCACAGCGACGGCCTTTATTAGCTCCTCCAGGGAGAGATCTCTCCAGAACTCACCTGCTGCTCTGGATGGGACTGAAGGTCTCTCTCTCTGTCCAGCAGGGGGCCCCAGTGAACCGGGTACAACCCTGGAGAAGAGTCCATCTCAGCAGCAGGTCTGTCCCCTCACCTCCGTGGGACAAACTCCAGCCTCGTAGCGTCCCACCCGGCCAGAACCTCAGTCCATTCTATGGGCACCTCGTAAACTCCGCTAGAGATACAAACAGCTCGTAGCCCGCTGCAACTCCATTAAAACAGGTCTATGACGAGGTAATCAATTAAGATATAAGGCACCCACCCAGGGCTTTGTGGCTCATGTTCACTGTGTAATGATTAAAAAATGGGGTAGCAGAGCAGTTAAAAGAGGATAAGACAGGAACCAGTTAAGGCGTGGGAGAGGGAGAAGAGTGTAGCTCAGGAAGCATCGGAGCGGACCCACACTGTGCTGGAATCAGTGGGATAAAGAGACGGGGGAAGAAGCTGGGGAGTAATAGATTTGAGCTGCTTGGCCACACTTCCCACACAGCCCCGGTCCCAGCGCTGGTGTTTTCTGTTTTAATAGGGGGGGAAAAGGGTGAAGTCAGCAAAAACAAAATGCCGCCATTAAATCATCTCCCCGGATCCGGTGTCAGAGCAGTAATGGGAAACGCACTCATCATCGGAAAGGTTACTGCTTTCCAGAAACCCCCCCCCCCACCCCCTGCTAGCTTTTCTCTCGTCGCCCCTCCCCTTCCTGCGCCTCCTGGCCCCCCCGTCTCATCCCGACCGGGAACCAGCTGCAGCCGAGCCGATCTCGGGTTTGCCGGCTGCCGTCGGGTCCCCGGAGACGCTCGGGGTCGAGGATGAGGGATCGGGGCAGGCACAGTTCACCACGGTGAGTTGGTTCCATCTCACGGAGACGCCACGTCCAAAATGTCTCTCTCTCTGTCGTCTCCCACAAACCTTTAGAGAACAAAGGCTGAACTAAGAGAACAATATGATGTCTTTAAATCTTTAGGGCCGATAATTATAGAATCAGGACCGAGAAACAAAGAGAAAGGAAACCTATTATTTTATGAAGATTATTTTTCCGAGATCGCATTTTTGAGGCGCTTATGATGCACGAAAACTCACGAAAACTAGAATACGCATCAGAACTGGAGAAAATCCCAAAGTTCTGTAGTGATCGGGCTCGGGCACCGCCATCGGGCTCCATAGCGCCCCCTAATGCGTGGAAGGCCATAGTTTGGAAAAAGTTGATCCTATATTCATGAAATTTGGTAGACACATCCTGCTCATTATTTCAGACATATTCCTCATTGGGTCTCATTAGCTCCGCCCACCCGGAAGTCGGCCATTTTAAATTTTGTGCGTTTTTCATGTATTTTATGCATACTTTTACGAACTTCTCCTAGATAGTTTATCGTCAATAAGCGACAAATTTGGGTGGTATAACCCTCAGACTGATGTGACGCTAAATTACGAAATAATTTTTGATCGCTCGAACGGTGATGTCATAGGTCATGTGAGAAGACGCCATTTTATCAGTTTACAGCTATGGAACTTTACGATACTCCTCCTAGAGGATTCAAGAGATCCATCTCAAAGTCGGGCAGCAGAATCTCAACACCTTCACGATGCTTAATTGCGAAGCTTTTGTGTTTTCGTGAAACAGCGTTGTTGTGGCGTCGAGTTGATCGACATGACACAGGAGGCTGTTGTAACTTGACTTCACATAGACTGATCTGCCCCAAGTTTCACAAGCTGGATAAGAGTCCAGGCCTGAAGACATATACGTGTCTTTATGAGTGATAGTCATAGCGCCACCTGTAAATTGACTACACATTGTCCAATCAGCCCCAAACTGGAAATGTTTTATAAGAGTCTTTAGCTCCTCACGCTACAAGCAGAAAATACCCTCTAACTGTTGCATGCAATGTCCGACTTTCTTTCATGGAAATGCACGGCAGCGGGGGGGGGCCCGTTCAAAGCTTTAATTACTATTATTTCTCTTTTATTTTTCTATATAACAGTTTCTATGATTATTGTTTTTCCTCGATGATTTATGTGAGTCATGATATATATTTGACTCATGTTTTGATGTAATATTTAATACATGCTTGTTTAATATTCATCTTGATGCCTGTAGTTCTGTCCGACAGCGTCGTTCAGCTCTGAGAGTAGACGGACTCTCAGTCATGCAGATCACCATCAGCTGAGTGATGAATGCTTCTGTGTCTATATATTAATGTTCAGCGTGCTGATGGTGATTCGATAATGAAGATCTCTGTTAGATCTTTTAATACAGAGGGCAGATCTGTTGTTTGATTCTGGCCTTGGTTAGATTTTGTGATCCGAGTCCAGTTGAAGTTTTTAGGATGTGCATACGTACACCCTGTTTATCTAAAGACCAAAGCCCCCCCCCACCTGCAGACAAAGTGCCTTTTGTTGTAGTTGTCATTATCTATGTGTTGACAGCTTTATGGTCTCGGGCTCGACGCGGTCACAGGTTTTTTTTCAGACACCAATAAAGCCGATTGAATTGAATTGACTGCAGTGAGAAAATCCAACAGATCAGTTCTAGCCTGTACTGTTCTAGTCCCCCCCCCCCCCACCCACCCAACAAGAAGGCCACTTCCCAGGTGATAAATCACAGATGACAGAGGGCATTACACGCACAAACGGACTGCCGCTGCCGCAACTTTAGAACAATTAATTAGCTGGCTGACACTCATTTATCACTGCAGCAATAAGGTGAAAAAGTCAAGAGTTTATTAAAGCTCCGCTTAATTCTCAGGAGCTGCAGGCCAGAGGCTGACACTTCACATACACAACAGCAGCAACGTTCACATTCTTACTTCATACAGTATCACAGTAATACAGAACACAGTTAATCAGAGATATTCCCCTAAAAGCATCATGGGTGTAAACAAATGTTTGGCAATCAAAAGGAAATATGGTACAAATCACAGATCAGAGTTCAACTCTGTTCACAACACTCGCTTATGATATATAATCAAGTATGTAGGCACAAAAATGTACGTTTGGCCTCTTCAATAAATACTGTACACGTCGTCACACCATGTAGCTACCTGGCATTCAGATTCTACAAGACCACATCACTTCTTTTCAGTTTTTAAATTACTGTACAGATCTGGATAAATACATCGAGCCATGCATTGAAGAAGTGACACGCAGTCTTTGAGACGGGCTGATGTATGAATGATGGGAGAGGACTGGTCAGGAGTCTGAGACCTGGTCTCTAAAGACAGACCCGCTGTTGTTTCTGGACACACTGCTCTAAAATCATGCATATAGGGCAGCGGAGTGATACACGAGGGCAGGGTGTGACACTTGTCATGAGCCCTGACGGAGCAGCTAGCAGCTGTTGTTTTGACAGCGCTGACTGTGGGCCACCGGGGACACGGAGACAAAGCTGGGCTGCTTTCTGAGGACGTGTCACTTTAACTGTCACTTCAAGATACGGAGACGGAGGAAGACTTCTAAATGCCAAAAGACACTAAAGACATTTGGACTAATATTTAAGTGCTATCACCACTAACTACACTAGTTTGTTTCTACTACAGATGCTTTATAGCAGCATTCAGTGACTGCTACACACCAGAGACAGCTGACTCTTCTACACACAACACCGACTTCTCTTCTACGTCTGCTCCTCTATTCACTTAGAAAACACAACACAACACTCAAGTCTGGGAGAGCCAAGTGTGTCAGTAAATAACCAAACTCACACTGAGACGCTCAGGGTGATCGGGTGGCAGATGACCTCGATCAATAACACTGATTGGTACTGATGAGAGGCTGAATGGGGAAGAGATGTAAAATATATATCACATACATGTTGGATGCAGCTAGAGGCAAAGAGAGGACTCATTCAGTCAGAAGATGCACAAATCAACTGTGCAGCAGGTCTCCTGCCTGTTATAACACTCGGATCCTTTTCTGTGCTTCCACACTGTGAGCAACATGAACAACAAGCCAAGAGTCCAACTCTCTCTCTCTCTCTCTATCTTCCTACAGAGGGAAGCTCAGCTGCCATGAGAGCTCTCGAGAAGCTTTAAACAAACTTATTACACTCCACCGCCAGACTTCAACACGGTCTTTAAAGTCCAGGTAAAGCAAAAGTAAACGTGTTCTGAGTTCGTCACAGCGCAGAAAAATGTGTAATTAACCGTAAAGCCAAATTTGAATGATTACAAAAAATTGCCAAGTTTATTAAATTAGGTTTCAAAATGGTGAAAGAATGAGCGGCTGCTCTGAAACTACGCCTGATTACATATGTACAGTATATACGACGGTGTCTATGGGCAGAACATGCGCACCAGAGACTTCCTGTTAGCCCTATGCTAACTTCCTGTTAGCCCTACATGCTAACTTGAACGGGGATAAAATAATTCAATCTTGCGGCTCTCCTAAACTTTCCAAATGTTATCGGACAGAATTGATCAGATTCTCATATTTAAACGAGTCATTTCACTCAGAAACTATTTACAGCCGGCTACAGCGGAGCACAAGTTAACTAACGTGAGCCCAGTCCTGGAACAGCACAAATAACTTCATGGAGTTTTTCTGAGGGCCCACCGAGGGGGCGGCCCACTGGGATTTGTCCCAGTATGCAAGATGGTTGTAGGAGGGGTTGGGTGTAGGAGGGGTTGGTTGTAGGAGGAGTTGGTTGTAGGAGGGGTTGGGTGTAGGAGGGGTTGGTTGTAGGAGGGGTTGGGTCTAGGAGGGGTTGGGTGTAGGAGGGTTGGGTGTAGGAGGGTTGGGTGTAGGAGGGGTTGGTTGTAGGAGGGGTTGGGTGTAGGAGGGGTTTGGTGTAGGATGGGTTGGGTGTAGGAGGGGTTGGGTGTAGGAGGGGTTGGGTGTAGGAGGGGTTGGGTGTAGGAGGGATTGGGTGTAGGAGGGGTTGGGTGTAGGAGGGGTTGGTTGTAGGCGGGGTTGGGGGTAGGAGGGGTTGGTTGTAGGAGGGGTTGGGTGTAGGAGGGGTTTGGTGTAGGAGGGGTTGGTTGTAGGAGGGGTTGGTTGTAGGAGGGGTTGGGGGTAGAAGGGGTTGGGTGTAGGAGGGGTTGGGTGTAGGAGGTGTTGGTTGTAGGAGGGGTTGGGTGTAGTAGGGGTTGGTTGTAGGAGGTGTTGGTTGTAGGAGGGGTTGGGTGTAGGAGGGGTTGGTTGTAGGAGGGGTTGGGGGTAGGAGGGGTTGGGTGTAGGAGGGGTTGGTTGTAGGAGGGGTTGGGTGTAGGAGGGGTTGGGTGTAGGAGGGGTTGGGTGATTTCAGGCCGAACACAAAAATCCTGACAAGCGGTCTAACTGTACAATGCAGTACTGTAGAGTTCAGTACTGTATACTGCAGTTCACAGACTTTTCACATGTTTCCAGCGCTTTTCTAACATGTATAATCTGTGACTTTACTTTACCCAGACTTTAAGATCTTTTGATGGAATGAGCTCTTTAGAAAGCAGTGTTTCAGTGGTTTTCATGGTTCGTTAGTGGGTAAAAGGAAACACATCACATGTCAGGGTCTCTTTAAAGATCCCAACGACTCAACGTCTTACAAATTAAAACATTGGCCTACTGTATTGGCTCGATGGTAAACTCTGCAGTCGTTCTCTAATTATTTGTGTTTAGTGCTCCCTAACAGCACAAGAGAGGTGTTGTGGTTATTTGCCAGAATGGTTTAATACATGAATTGTATAAATACATAAGTTGTTCTTACTTGGTCTAAACTTTGCAGATGCAGCCAACAGTTGCATGGAAGCAACTTGAGCCACGATTGGTCACAGAAAGAATCAAGCGAGTTACTCGTAGTGTGTAAAAGCAGTTAAGAGTCCAACGTTAACCAGAAAATATGGACTCCGTGTTTCGGGTTCAGACAGTTCCGCTCAGTTTTCGTTGGACATGTTGTTGGTCCAGTTTGGATCAGAGGTGGCGGCCGGGCGGCGGGACGGTCTCGATCTTCAGCCTGACTCGAGCGCCATTCTTCAAACACTTGAATTTGCCTCTCTCTGTCTCTAAGCCAACGGTCATCTGTCCCCAGTTTTTATGGGAGGTGAGGTGGCTGCCCCGGCTCTCACAACCTGTGCAATGCAAAGATAGAAAGAGTCAGGGCAGCACACCTCACACCCCCCCCGACCAGCAACCCTCACAACTCAATGAAACACTAACACGTTGGTATTCAAGTGCTCAGCTTTGTCTTTCGTCCATCTCCATGAAACTACTGTTGCCATGGACACAGTAACAAGATGTCACTACACAGATGTAAATGACAGATTTTATTCTACATCGGCTTTTTCTCGATGCTTCTGGTCTACACATACTGCGCTGTAAAGTAGTGCCAAAGAAGATTAATTCTTGAATAAAAGCCAGTATTTAAAACATCGCTGAGTCTCAGATAATAAGCATGCACGGACAAATACCGGGTAGAACTATTGGGGGTATGGTGGGTGGTGTAATGACCTACCTTACATCTTAAATTCAGCATATTCACGTCACGTCATTCACTCAACACTCCGCTTCTCTGAATTTCTCCTTTTAACAGGAAAACATTTATATAATAATTCAAAGTGCTTCTGCTTTTCTATTTTATTTTATCACTGTTTAGGGATAAAAAAAAATGCCCTCACCCCTTTTCATCAATTGATTAATTGTTTGGCTTATCAAATATTCTGTTTCATCTTTTCTTATTTCATCAAGTATTTTTTTATTTTCCATCAATTATATTGTTTGCTGTTTTTATGTTTAGTCTATTTTCTTTTATTGTAAAGCACTTTCTTGTATAAAAGGTGCTATACAAAGTTTTATTATTATTGTTATTCTAAGGAAAATGTTCTCTATTTTCTGACAATTATTATTATTGTTATTATTATTATTATTGTTATTATTATTATTATTATTATTATTATTATTATTATTATTATTATTAATAATAATAATAATTGATGTCAGAAAATAGAGAACTTTTTCATTAGTACTTTTATTATTATTATTAATAATAATAATTGATGTCAGAAAATAGAGAACATTTTCATTATTTTATTATTATTATTGTCATTATTATTATTAATACTACTACTACTAATAATAATAATAATAAGGAAAATGTTCTCTATTTTCTGACATTTATTATTATTATTATTATTATTATTATTAATAATTGATGTTAGAAATTAGAGAACATTTTAATTAATTTATTATTATTATTATTGTTATTAATACTAATACTACTACTAATAAGGAAAATGTTCTCTATTTTTGACATTTATAATTATTATTATTATTATTATTATTATTATTATTATTAATAATAATAATAATAATAATAATAATAATAATACTACTAATAATAATAATAAATATCAGAAAATAGAGAATATTTTCTTAGAGCCCAAAGTAAGGTCTTCATAAAATGACTTAATTGATTATATAATTATCCAAACAGTTGGTGAGTAACTGTTTAAACTCCTTTATGTCCTTTAACTTGCTGGAATGTGAAACATCTGTGTTGGAGGTGCTGAGTTTCATTCACAGAAGTTTCATTGAAAAAAAAAAAAAAAAAAACCTACAGTAGAAGCAGTTGGAATTAAGTAGAGAGTGACGTAGTATTCGTGGTGAGTATAGCAACACCCTGCTGCTGTAGTAATGGGATTAGTGCTGTAAAATGTACATTAGTCTGAATGTATCTGGACTACAGGTAAAGACGGAGGAAGTGTTGAGTTGGAGCAGATAAGGAACGAGGGAGATGATATCAAAATGATCCAACATGTTTTAAAAGAAGAAGAAGAAGCTGGTCTTTAATATAAGCCTGTTTCAAATAAAAGCCTCCTGCCACTGTTTGAGAATATACAGTGAAACTGTTGGTAGAATGTAAAAAGAAGTGTTGGAGTTATGTTTCAACATAACAGAAGTCATAAAAGAGACCATATGAAATACATGAAGGGAGTTCTGGAGGAATGTTTTAGAAGAGATTCATCACGCGACGTGTTCTGACAAGCTGCCTGCTGTGATCTACTTTTTTATTTTCTCACAGAATTCCAATGTCAAAGAAAGAAATCCTGCTTATTAGACGCCGGACACCTGAAATCCCGAGAAAGGAGCCGACTAAATTGTGCTATTCATTAGGCCTTAATGAACTGTGCAAATGTATGTGGCAGGTCAATACAGGGGGCCTATAGAGGAGATCCCCTCAGCCCCCCCCACGCTGCAGAGCCCAGGCGGCCAGAGCCTAATGAAGACTGAACTTTAATCATCAGGAGGATACGGCTGCCTCACGAGACCACACACACACACACACAGAGCATGTCTGATAACCCCCCCCCCCCACATACACACACACACACACTCCCTCACCTCACGAGGTTCTCGTTGTCGCCTGGTCCTCTGCAGGTTGTACACTCGGTCCTCGTGTCGTCAGCTTTGGGTTTTTTCTGCATTGCAGACTGGCGTTGTCGGCGTTCCCGTGGCAGTGGTTCCTATGGAAACACGGCCGATTAGAATCAAGAGCTGTACGGGCACTTGTTGGTGGTCGGGATGTAAAAAGGGGAATGAGAGATGGGGATACACCAGAGCAGGACATCTCCCCAGCACTGTTAGGATCAGACCAACGTGGATTCTTCACAGCTAGTGTTTAACACTTTTTATGTGATTATAGCAGCTTTCACATTGTTTTCAAGGTGTAAGTTTTTGTCTATAGAAAAAAAAATGAATTAAAGCTGCGAGCAGCGTTGAACGGGCCATCGCCCCTTTGTGCACGTCGGGGGAACCCGCTGACGTGCATTTACATGATAGTCGGACACTGCACGCAACAGTTAGAGGGTATTTTCTGTGTGGAGTGCGTGGAGCTAAAGACTCTTATAAAACAAGTTTGGGGCTGATTAGACGATGTAAAGTCAAGTTACAACAGCCTCCTGTGTCATGTCCAAACATCGAAATTGTCCATCTTTCTGTCGACCTTCATGAGTTTTCGAGTATAAGAAGGACCTCAAAGTAATAAGGGGGGCTAAAGAGCCAACATGCCACGCCCAAGCCCAATTACACCACCAAATCAAAATAAGTACTAGTGTGAATATGCGTGTAAAGTTTCATGAGTTTTTGTGCATCCCAAGTCCTCAAACACGTAACGTAAATTTTAAATTAACGCACAAAATCCAAGATGGCTGACTTCCTGTTGGCCGAAAAAATCTCAAAAATATTTAATACGCTCTTGCAGGTGTGAGCAACGACCTACTCAAATTTTGTGAAGATCTAAGTAACTTTTTCTCAACCGTCTCTGCATTAGGGGGGCGCTATGGAGCCCGCTGGCGACGCCCGAGCCCAATCACTACAGAACTTTGCAATTTTTACCAGTTCTGATGCGTGTTCCAATTTTCGTGAATTTTCGTGCATCCTAAGCGTCTCAAAAATGGGATCTCGCAGCGGAAAAATAATACTAATCCTTAGAAATACAATAGGTTTCTTTCGACTTCGTGCAGACACCGTTGGGTCACTGGCACGTTCGTGCTCGGGCCCTAATTACCGACTTTGACGTGTTGGAGTCAGACTTTTATAATCCTTCAAGTATCAGTAGCACCGGAGTCAGGGCATGGTTAGCCTAGCTTAGCATAAAGTCTGGAAGCAGCTAGCATCACTAATCAGCACCTTGTATCTTGTCTGTTTAACCTCTACACACACAGGTTGAGTTATGTGGACTAAGGTTTGATATTAAACCACACACCAGACCAGTATACCCAGTTGTACCACCAGGTGTTGCTTCTGACTCAGCAGCTCCTCCAGAGTGGAACTTTGACTACGTTCCACATCTCATATTTTTTCTTTTTACTTTTATTCCGTACTGCAGCCGCCCTTGAACTTTGACCCTCTTGCTCATTCAGTATATCCGCTGTGCAGAGGATTGTGGGTCAGAATAGCCAGAACAGCATGCTGGCTTCTACACTGCAAAATGTGACTGGATGTAGTAGGACATCCCGGTATTTTTGGCGTACTGTTTGACTAAGGGTGCTAATTTTGATTTTTTTTTTTTTATAACCGATAGCCGACCCTCGTTAACCGATTATTAACCGTTAACCGACAACATTAGTGGCTGTAGTGCCTAACAAGCTGCAACGATAAGCCGAGCACAAACAGGTTAAATCCCGGCGTAACGTTAGCGAGCGTAGCAGTAGCAGTGTGTGTACAGTTTATTTGTTGGTGAATAAATGCTACAACTCCTCAAGACCCGAGCCAAGCTCCCGTGTCTTGCTTGCCAGCCACCTTCTGATTAAAGTGAAGGCGGTTAGCCCCGGCGTTAGCAACAACACCGGCTCAGGCTCACTAAGTTGGGCTGTTAGCGTGGACCAGCTGTTCTCCTTTAAATGACAAGCCGCTACGCTAACGGTCAAAATTCTTAATGTAAACAGTTAATTATTAACATCCCTACATTTGACATAGTATGTTTTGGGACATACTAAATTTTTTTTCTGGCATACTAAATAATAATATGGTAGTATGGGTGTTGGAACGCACAGATAATGAGCCTGAGAAAGCCCGTGAATAAGAGAGTAGTGACTCCAGTCCACTATGTGGCGTTAATGGACCTCTAAACACTGAATAAGAGGAAACAGCAGAGCATGAAGCAGCACCACAATCAGCAGGACAACTGACACTTTGTCTGTTTATTCCTCACAACAACCATTCAACTTTACTTTTCTACTTTTCGGCTTCAAATCCAAAATGTTGTAATGTGTTGTGTTGTAATATGGGCGCAATTTTAATTTTCTTTGAGACTAACCGCCACGACTCGTCTCGTCACCCCTAAAAACACGTGAACTTTCTAGTACACAAACACAACATTTGCATCACCCCCCTAGACTCTGTTCGTCTCTTTATAAACATACATAATATCATGTTCATCATGTGGTCATATTTCTTATTACTAACGCAATACAAGCTGGATTTAGTGCTGTGATGCGGTCGACAGGTCGCTGATGTCGGCTACTTTTTAATTTGCCAGTCACTGTGCACGGTTGTTGCTTATAAGAAATAGTTCAAGCACATAACTTCCCCTGAAACCATAAATTGTGGTGCAGTCTAAGTCCAGTCTAAGTCCAGTCTAAGCTAGGCTAAACTAGGCTAAACACCTCCTGGCTCCAGCTAACACTAGCTGATGGTTGGAAAGAGTAAACTGTTGGATGACAGCACATTTCATATTAGATTTGACTTCTGTAACACTAAATGATTAATAAATGAATCAAAGAAAATAAGTGATAACTGTCCTGGTGACTGAAATATTCTTGAATCCATTTATTACCATAAAGTTGTGAAATAAATTCATCAGTTGATTGTTTTTTTCTCTTCGAGGTTTATTCTTGCCGACAGGACTGAGCCTCCTACCATCCATATAAAGATGGATTTAAATCCATACTGAGGAGGGTTAGCATGCAATGTCAGGGGTAGATGAAATCCATTAACTCATATCCTATTTTAATAGGCAATAAGTTGATCCAAGACAAATAAACCTGGATTACTGAAGTAAGCAAAGGGGCCAAAAAAGCAAATCAGTGGAGGTAAAGAGCCGAGCTGAGCTGGTTCATAAAGAACCTCGATATGTTATTAGCATGTTAGCTAGAAAAACAGCACAAGAAACAAACCTCAATTTTATCTTCTCTGTCTTCACAGATGGGAACCCTCTTCCTCTTCTGTCCTCTGGTTCTCTGCAAAACACAAACATTGAACTCAAAAACACAAACGCTTAAAGGTGCAGATTGCAGGACTGGGAGCATTTCTATTGGCTCAGGACGTCTGAGCCGGCGCTAACAGCGCTAATAGTGCTAACAATGGCAACAGTGCTGACGGAGCTAACAGTGTTTATCTGAAGGGGAACGGGAGGGTGGGCGCTACGCTTCCGTGATAATGTCGTCGGTTGGGACGACGTTATCAGCTGTAGCTAACCAGTGGGGCACACTCACATGCAGTTTCACACACAGAGGGAGAGAGACTTCGTTGTCTGCTCAGGTAGACATTACTCCTCTATATCTTTACATAGACAATAGATGATGATGATGATATATTAATGCTCTGGATATCGTATAGAGAAGCTTTAAGTTTAAAAACCAAACCTAGATCTTTGTATAGACCGTTTCAACGGAGTTGCTAGGCAACAGCTTGGGTCCATGTTTACTTCCTGTCTGCTAATGTCATTCACAAACACTGCAACAGGAAATAAACTGGGACACATACTGTATTAAGCTTCTGATTATTCTTGGTAAATTCCAAATCCACAAATTGAAATGGTCTGACTCCAAACGCTGCTGTCATCGTTTCATTGTTGAACTCAAGCAATACGGCACCTTACTCGAAAATGTGAAGAATAAAAAAAAGGTGCAAAAACTTTTAATATTTTAAAGGAAATACATTTTATTTGAACTCTGAAAGACTCCCTGGCTTGTTGTTTATTTTAGTATGTTGTATACCTCTTTGTTGTAAATAAAGAAAGTTTTGAAAGTCAAAAAACATAAGGAAACTGGGACACATGATGAATGTTGAGATGGTTTATACTAGTCTACGGTCTATAGATTCATTCCAATCA
This sequence comes from Sebastolobus alascanus, assembly GCA_916701645.2. Taxonomy (NCBI): domain Eukaryota; kingdom Metazoa; phylum Chordata; class Actinopteri; order Perciformes; family Sebastidae; genus Sebastolobus; species Sebastolobus alascanus. The sequence continues at coordinate 1,004,142 of CAKAOJ020000138.1, read as the reverse complement.
ATGAATAGAAAAGCTGAATGGAAGAAAGGTGCTAGAAGAACCCAAAGAGAGTAAAGATGTGGTTTAGATTGGGAGGGGGCTCCTGACTGGCTAACCACTAACACAGCTACTCCTGCTGTGGCACTAAACATGGCTGCTGAACACGCCGGGATACCGATCACATTCTCTCTGTGGAAGCTAAACTATGCCGGATGGACGTCCAGCAACACTCCCGTCTACTCCGCCGGTCTGAAGTGTGCTCTCTCCTCGCACCACACCGAACAGAGCATGAAAGGAAATAAAAATCAAACATCCCCTTCTTGTTGCTAGCAAGTAGAGCGTTGGAGCTGCTGGGGAGGGTTTAAAAGGGGAAGAAAAATCGACAACATATTTAAACAGATTGTGAAAACAATCCCATCTGTCGCCTTTGGCTCGCCACCACTCGCCAGATGGAGCACTTATCATTAAGAATGCTAACTGCAAGAATGCTGCCAATTGGCTCCGACAGACCTTCGCTATTTCTCCTGCGACCGCTCCACCAGACAAAAGGCCTGACGTTATTTAGTTATTTCTGCGTTAAAGTGGTGTCTGTAAAGTAATGTATGAGGCCGGGGAGAGCAGGGTGCAGTCCGGTAGCTGGTTCAGCTGAAACACGCTCAGCCACACAGCACGGCTAATCTCAGGCTCTGCTCAGGTGAGGAAATTAAAACTGCAGGCAGTTTATAAGTCCCAGGCAAAATCAATCTTTTAATTAAGTACATCAGTGCATCTTTAACAAGCATGAATCATTTCACACAGGATTAGAGAAATTAACAGAGCATAGGAAGTGGTAGTAACTAGATATATTAACTTAATTCTCATAATTTCCAACTGATTAATGGCATATGTTCATATTGGAGGTTTTAATGTTACAGTAGAGCTGCGGTGGTAGCAGGCAGCAGTAAATCATGTCCCATTAGGAGGAGCATTTTATTGCCACCTTCAGTTAGCCTCTCGATCCCTGAATTCCCTTTTAAACTTCCCCTTAATGATCACTGCGTCGACTGAATACAGAACTCTTTAACACATATTATCTTTTATCAACATTTAACTACACTGGAAGTCATTAGGATTATTGACAGAATGAAAGAATCCTAAATGAAAAGGTGAAAACCCCCCGACACACTGATTTAAACTAGCATAGCACAACATTAAGGCTACACATAACCCATAATGCAATACTCTCTGCAGGAGCTGGTGTTTCACCAGTGCTCTCTCTATTTAATAAGACGCGGTCCAAACCCAGTATCTGTGTGGACCGTGTTCGGTCAGTCTGTGAATTTGTCGTAGTGAATGGTAACATTTACTATTTATCCGTTTACAACAACGTCACTGCCGTATTTATGCCTCGATGACGTCATGTTGAGTGTTGATGGAGCAGCTCTTATAGCCTGGTACTGATGCATCCAAACTCCATTCAGAAAACAAGCATTTTAAAAGTTGTTTGCTTGTCGTCATGGTACCAGACCTGACAAAGCATGAATTCAGACTTTTTACTAATCAACATCACGATGTAGTTATTTCAGCATCGTTTTGATCTGTTTATTGATATTAAATCACATTTCAATGTGTTTATGTAGGGTTCATACCTCAGTAGAGACGTGTGGCTGCTAGATACAGTCAGTGGAATAACACTGGATATGAATACAGCTCACCGCCGGGTGATGTTATGAACCCAGACACAACGGAGTTTGGTTTTCTAACATATCTGGGACTTCATCAACATGTACAAAGCAGCAACAGAGGTTATTTCTTCCATGGTTGATGGAGGAAAGCGAGGCGAAAATTCGCTTTGCGCTTGGTGTGAATGCACGGTAACACAATACGCAGCACAATATAACTTAACTACGACGAACATTAACAACAGCACTATGTAATGTTGCACTGAACCACTGACACGCCCCCCTTGAAAGAGCAACGGCCAATGAGGACACTCCAACACTCGGCCGACCAATCCTGTAACTTCATCACTCAGTGACAGACTCCTACGTCTGCAGGTCTGGCCCTCTGCGGTCCAGACAAAAAGAATATCTGATGTTGTGAACATGTAACCGTCTGGTGCTGGAATATAAGATGATTTCCATTTGGGCCTCGTATTGGCTCTAATTTGAGGGGCGGCTGTAGCTCAGTGGGTAGAGAGGTTGGCGGTTTGATCCTCGGTTCCTACTGTCTGCATGTCGAAGTCTCCTTGAGCAAGAAACTGGACCCCGAGTTGCTTTACAGCAGCCCACTGCTCCTCATGCTTAGGATGGGTTACATGCAGAAGTCACATTTCATGTATGTACCTGTATGTAAATGATGATTGCAATAAAGTTTAAGTTTAAATATGACTCATTGCATATTTACCCGATGCAGTACATGGCTGCTCTAAATGGAATGGGTGCCACCAAAGTTAACTTTAACATCAAGCCGGTGCTGATTACATTACAGCCTGTTTGGCGGCTGTCTGTTACAGCGTTCTCCTCAATTTTCAAAAATTGTTGTCTTTCGTCACTTAGACACAAAATCATGAGAAAATAGTCTCCAGGTTTAACTAGAGTTAGCACCTCATGGTTGTATGCTTCAGCCAACCTACATCCATGTCTGTCCAAAATGTCCTCACTTCATCCTTTTCATCAGACATTTGTGAGAAATTGTCATAATTAGCATATGAATTCTTGAGTTATGGCCAAAAACATGTTTTGTGAGGTCACAGTGACCTTTGATCTTTGACCAATGACCACCTAATTCCTATTGTCCTTGAGTCCAAGTGGATGTTTGAGCCAAATTTGAAGAAATTCCCTCGAGGCGTTCCTGAGATGCGGGACGGACGGACCGACGGTTATCTCCGATATGGAGGCATAAACATACTGAAGTGACCCTTTAACTCATTATTTACATGTTTATGACATAGTCACTACATCTCTTATACCGTTATATATATATACTGTAAGTAGGCTTAACCTAAGACTTACAAATGACATCATGTCAGTGGTACTATAACTGTTATAGAAAGAGAGTTTTGCACAACTTTCTTCAGCAGATAATAAACAGCATAGCTGCATATCTGTATCTGTACGTCAGTGGGTCAGTATGAACCTTGTAGATTTGATGATTATGAGGAAAGATCTGAAGGAGTGTCTTTCTTACTATGATTTCTATGTAGAGTTTTATCAACAATGGACTCCGGTGTGTATGTGTGTGACGTCTGAGCATTCGGCTCTGAGAAGAAAGGAAGTGATAAATGTGAATAAATCTAAAGCAAAAAGAAGTTTCCTTCACGTTGGAAGTACCTGATAGATCAGCTACAGCCACATGTAACCTCAGTGGTAAGACCCTGTCAGTCAGTACACAAGCACGACCTTCAGGTGTGTGTACGTTATTCACACCTTAGAGACACCATTACAAACATCATTTCATTTTCAGAATGATCAACTTCTGCTTTAACTGTTTCACAAAAACACCTATTAGTGCACGATTAATGACATGATGGGGAGCATCAGACGGGGGGGGGCCTAACACCTGCAGACAGTGTTATAACTGTGAGACTGAACCCATCATATAACACACACTGAAGAACGAATGTGTGTTAATGAGCATGAAGCTCCACCTGTCTCTGTGTGCTACAGAGCATTAAGTTTACGGCCGTTTACAGAACATACATGTTAAACGAAGTTCAGCTCTCAGGTTGACTTTAAAGGTTTTCCTCCAGTAAGCAGGATCCACTACAGGCCATGAATAACAGCCACAAGACTCTCAGCTTCATCAAGGTGGCACCGGGCCATGTTAGAACCTTTTGGCCAAATGTAAATGTGCACACACACGTTCTTTCCTGACATGTGAACACACACGCACGCACGCACGCACGCACGCACGCACGCACGCACGCACGCACGCACGCACGCACGCACGCACACACACACACACACAGCCTCGGAGGCCAGCGGGAGGTTGATTAGCCAGTCCTGATAAATTGAAACATGGCTTTAGAGAAAGTGCCAGTGCTCGGGTGCCCTGGTAAAAGCATTAAAAATGCAAAGCAGGGCCCTTTTAGCGTCTGCCATTGCACGCCTTGCATTTGAAGATAAATGCTGCACTGAAGTGCCTCGCCCGAGTGGCTGTGGCTGCGAGAAAAATCAGAAAGCTGCTTAATCCCTGAGAGCTCCAGCAGGGTCCTCGGCACATGTCTGGGCCCAGGGTTTCCAAACCTGAACAGAAAAACACATTAACCCAGACTGCCACTGTGCTCCAACACACCACCACCCCCCCCCCCCCCCCCCTCTAAGACAGATAGAGTACAGAGAGAAGGAGGAGTGGCTCAGACACTCCTCCTTCTCTTTGTTCATTTCTCTATTTGTAACAGAGACAGTAGTCGGGAGCAGCTTCAGTGGAACTGACTCTGCTGTGAGCATCCAAAGTCACAAGAGGAAAGTTCCCCCCCGCTCCCAGGAGAGTGGCACCGGGTCACATATTGACAGTGGAAAAACAAAAAGGGAAGTGAAAGACAACCCCAGCCGCCCTCCTCAGCAGCCAGCTGTCAGATATCAATCTGCAGTGTTTCTTGAGGGAGCGGGGGGGGGGGCTGCTCTGTATCGCAGGATCAGAGCATGGTCGCTACAGATAAGTAGGATCCAGTGAGGCTTCTGTTCCCTCTCACAGCTGACACTGAATGTTACACTAGGAGCTGACACGGTCCACACACCGTCGCTCTTCTATGGCGACGCTGTGGAAGCCCAGTAACTCCGTGACCATCGACTTCTGTCACATGAACAGTTGAACATTATTCTGACTGAAATATGACTCTACTGTAAAACTAAACATGCATTTAATGCTGAATTTATATTACTTGGTAGAATTCAAACAAAACTCAGTTTCAGAATGATTTACTGAAATGTTTACAAGGAAGAAATGATTTAAACCACATAAATGTTCATGTAAGTCTACATTTAAGAAAATACATGTTCCTCAACTTGCTTATAGAGAGAAATATCACAAGAGGTGAATGTGTATTGTAGTTTTTGGCATCACCCATCATTTATTTGTTTTGAGTGTCTTAACTTGAGTGTTTTTAAAGACGATTATTAAAAGATTAAATATAAAAAGAACAGTTAGCTCAGGTTCCTCAGTGCTATTTCCATATTCGGCTAATTTGTTTGACAGTCAAGTGTTTTTTAAAAGATTAATATTTGATGCTGAAGAATGAAAATAAAGATGACTTTGTTCACAATCTACAAAATATAGACCTGACCTCGGACGGCTGTGTGTCCGGCCCGGTTGATCTGCTCTATGCAACACGCCGTGGCTCCGTCAGAACTAGACTAGACTAGGCGTGTAGTTTTAGTGCAGCAGAGTGTAAAGACGCTTCTGGGTCTGGTGGAATCACAAGCATTGTCTAGAGCGGCCGTGATCAGCTCCGGCGGCCAGAACGTGGTGCAGCTGCGCCCGGTGGAATCACTCATGTGGTGCGTTTGAAGGTGTGTGTGTGTGTGTGGATTAGAGGTGTCGCCTCATTAACGTTATCAGGTTCTCTGGTAGCATCGGCTTTAAATCTGGAATATTACCAAACAGGCACTTTTGCTTTTTGCTTTGATACCAAATCCTTCGCCATCGTCTTGTCAGTCAACTCTCCTTACTGTCGTCATGTGATGAGTGAAATATGATTCCTGCTGTATGGAGAACACACTTTACCTTTAGAATTGTTGTATGCGCAGTATTTTACAAATTAGAGGTTTTATTTATTTGATATTTGATGAACGATATGCAAAAATTAACTAAACGGGTTTTATTTCTATATTTAAGTCAGCGGTGTATGGACGAACAATGTGTAAAAACGGTATCAACAACGTAACAGTAACAACGGTAACAACGGTAGCAACAACGTAACAGCAACAATGTAACAGTAACAACAACGTAACGGTAACAACAACGTAACAACAGTAACAACAACGTAATGGTAACAACAGTAACGACAACGCAACGGTAACGACAACGTAACAGCAACAACAACGTAACAGCAACAACGTAACAGTAACAACGGTAGCAACAACGTAGTAGCAACAACGTAACAGCAACAACGTAACAGTAACAACGGTAACAACGGTAGCAACAACGTAACAGCAACAATGTAACAGTAACAACATAACAACAACGTAACGGTAACAACAACGTAACAACAGTAACAACAACGTAACGGTAACAACAGTAACGACAACGCAACGGTAACGACAACGTAACAGCAACAACGTAACAGTAACAACAGTAACAACGGTAGCAACAACGTAGTAGCAACAACGTAACAGCAACAACGTAACAGTAACAACAGTAACAACGGTAGCAACAACGTAGTAGCAACAACGTAACAGCAACAACGTAACAGTAACAACGTAACAACAACGTAACGGTAACAACGTAACAGCAACAATGTAACAACAGTAACAACAACGTAACGGTAACAACAGTAACAACAGTAACAACAACGTAACAGTAACAACGGTAACAACGTAACAGTAACAACGGTAACAACAGTAACGACAACGCAACGGTAACGACAACGTAACAGCAACAACGTAACAGTTACAACGGTAACAACAGTAACGACAACGCAACGGTAACGACAACGTAACAGTAACAACGGTAACAATGGTA